>JANEHU010001354.1:0-106825 GCA_027563435.1 Nasonovia ribisnigri | reverse complement strand
ATTATCGCTATAATATTATTACCCATCCCGGACGGTAGGATGAGCAGATACAGCTAGGTCGGTAGGTAAAAAATACGAGTAACGTGTGTTGTACTTATAACGAAACCGGAACGGTTTGTACGCGGTATAATGTTATATACCTACACACCACACGCGCAGCATTGCAGTTAGACCCACATAATATTATTATTATGTTTTACCGTCGTTGGAGAATATTATGATTTTATACCGTGGTCGTATCGAATCTCTAGACTCCAGTAATGACGGTCATCATACTGCAACAGTGGTAGTGAGCAATGCTCCTCGCTAAAATACGAAACTTTTCCTGTAGTAATGTCTTATTTTAAAGTCTACCGTTTATTTCATATTTAATTCGTATTTATAGTATAATTATAATTACATATTAACATAATGTTAAGATTCCACATAGATACTTATATGCCTATTGATGCCCACGTAAAATAATTTTATGAAAATAAAACAATTCCAATGACAACAAGTATTTCAAATTGTATTATAATTATTATATGCTAGATAACAAATAATTAAAATCGATGTAATCGTCAAAAAAGTTTAAATTTTGATGTAATTTACTTATTGTATACTTAATTTACCAAATTTTCGATTAACTTTTCTTCGTTCTAAATTTTAAATGTAATTAATTTAAGTATGCGAGAGTTCATTGTGTTCTATAGAGCTGTAAGGAAAATCTATGGTGCTTATTAGTTATAATAACATAACTGAAGAAATAGGGTCTACTTTGTACAGTAAAAAGTTCGTCAATTTACTTTGTTTGTAGTCTGTAACATACAAACAAGTATTATAATATTATAGATACAATATATTATAATGTATACCTACAACCTACCAATTAAAACACTGTATGTCTCTATATATTTTAATCTTATTCTATTAAAACTTAAAAGGTATTATAACTAAGTTCGTTTATTTATCCATCACATTTTAAGAATACATAACTGACGATAAAACTACGTTTAATATAGCGATATAGTATATTAGATTATAAAATAGCTAGCATTAATAAAATACATATTAAAGCAAACAAATAAGAGATCTGGTATTTTTAACAAATATGTATAATTTGTTAAGAATTATTTTATTGTAATACGAAGAAGTCAGTACAAGTCATAAATTAAAAAATAAATATTGTGTAAGTGCGTATACTAAATAACCAGTGTACGGTTCCAGTTGACAATTACGTCCTAAACACCAGGTAATTAATTTATAATATTAATTAAATTTTAGTTTAATTTATGGCTTTAATAATTGAGAAATTAATTTTTAGTTATGTAATCAAATCATTAACACTGCAGTTTGCAATATGTATTACTATGAAATGGCCACCAAATATAAAACCTTATTTAAACAAACCATACTTAGAACAATATTTATTTAAAATATTTAAATTAAACCAAGTTCAAATTCAAATAATCAAATTGCACCACTATAACTATTACTTGAAGATTCATTTATTATTTAAAATTATACTATTATAATGTTATATCGTGTCAAATTTCCATAGAGGCCAGAGAAGAATTCCAAATCCCAGATAATGTATACGAAGCTATAGATCCCTATACGGACACAGAAAAAATAATTTACTTTTAAAAAAACAATTGAAATATACAATTCAATATAGTTTTAGTTTATTGTAAATATCTCTCTATATACATTTAACCTCAACTTTAACAATAATTTTAAGCTAGTAACCTTGTAATTGAAGCTGTAACAATAGTTATAAAAATAAAAATGTTATATTAATCAAACTATAAAAATAAAAGGCAGCTGTAATGTTTTAAATATCTTTAGTTATTTTACTATTCTTATTTTATTTAGAGGATAGATTGAACATAAATTAGGTATATTCAATAGATTTTTTTTCATTTCAATGCAATAATATAGTAGGTAATTACTAGGTTGTATAGGATAGTTTAAAACTGTTTTTGTGTAACATTAGGTACCTAATAAATAAATATAATATATTAGGCACCTACCAACCTAATATTAATTAATAGTTTATACTTTTTGAATAATAAAACAAATTACGTGAGAAACATTTAAAACAATGCGAAAGATTAGTATAAAAAAAATAATGAAATATTATGTGTTCAAATTATACTGTGAAAACGATTAAAAAATTAATATTTTAATATAAGAATCAAATTAGAAAACTTAAAACTTTCTAGAATGAATATCAAATAAGTATGTATAGAATATTATTAGTTATATACCTTCCCAGTTTTAGTTTAACAGGTCAGCAACTGTAGACGTTTGGCTGTACATAAATTATTATTTACTGGTCACGGAAATTATGTGTGACAAGTTCACAAATTACGTTTTGATGCCTTAAAGGGGCAATGAGGACGTTTTCAAACGATTATGGCTGTAACTCACGAACGTAAACTGATGTGGCAATGTGGTATATTCTAAATTAAAGGGTTAAACGAGTAAAGCCACGAATTAGTTTAGAGTTCAAGTGTTTCTTGCAAGAAAATGTCATTTTCAGTAATAAGATTAAGAGCAAGTCAATGGGGTGAGGGAGTAATCTCAGTTCTAAACTAAAAGTTATCGCGGGTGGTTGGTAATTGGCCTACATTTTATCTACCTGCTTCGAATATAATATTTTTTTTTAATTTTGTTGCCCAGTTATGGGCCACGATTAACATATATATATGTTAAACTTGTTAAAGGGTACCTATAATTGGAAATTGGGCTACTGTTTAGAAATATTATATTATTATAATATTATTATATTTTTATATAATTTTAATAAAACACAATTTTTTCCAAAATATATGAAAATCGACTTATAATATAGTTACATAGTTATTAATTAATAATTATTAGTCAAAAATAACCATTTTTTTAAAACTATGTGATACAGATTTTACAAATTGAAATGTGGTTATATCTGATACAGATGGAGATTATTTTTTTAATTCATATATTATAATAATGTGATATAATTAAACAGAATATAATTCCTTCAACAAAAAAGTCCAGACAATCTAGTTCCTGACCTTTAATGTACCTACTTACGCTTCTAATTTGAATATAAATTCCTGTTTTTACTTCCAATAAAACCATTAAAAATTATACATACCTGTAGGATTTAACATATAAGAAATTAGGAATGAGAATGAAAAGATTCAATGGCATTTATAGTTCAAGTTTTGATTTCAAAATTTAAAACCCGTAAAATATTTGTGAGGAACATCAAAATAAATATATGGTACCTAGTGTCAAAAATAAAATAAAATCGGCAATTTGGTATATATCAGTGCCAATCTGACTACCAGATTCAATAATAAAAATCATTAAATTCCGGGTCAACCTTTATAAATGTAAAATTTTGTTTGTTCATTTACCGTATCCTTTTTTTAAAAAATAGCCCTTTTTGACCGGGCGTCTGTTATCGTAGGTACTTGACAATAAAATTTAAATGAAAAATATTTCCAATAACAAAATACAATAATATACCTAGGTAGTTATTATAAATTGTAAAAGGAAATCGCAGTTCCCACTCACCACTTGGATAGGATTGTATACAAAATATTTATCATAAATCAAAAAAATATGTTTAATATTTTATTTAGACTTTTACCTTTTACATATTATAATAATCACGGCCCATAGATTGTGTTGGTGAAAGGGAGTACTCAAAACGTTATTCAAATAACTGAGTGGTCAACAATTAAAGTATTAGCAACGTTTGGAGTGGCTTAAGTGTTTAACAACGACACACCGTGTCACTGTTACTCATGTGCCGGGTAGGCAGGTGTGGGGAACAAATACACTATATACTATGAAAGTGGAAATTCGAACTAAAATTAATTAAACAAGATTGCACTAAATTGTGAAGACGTGACATAATTAAATTATACCTAAATATGATTCATCAGTATAAAAAGTTTGAACATTTTAATGTTCATTGACAACAGTAGTTCCGCCCTGTACTATAGAAAGTGTACCAACATTATAAGTTATAACTATACCTATACGTCGTATTTACATAACATTGTATGGAATTGTATTCTATTTAGTCATTATTGCGATACTCAGTAAATTTTGCAGCCGGATTAATTAATTTTAAATTTTAGATCTTGTGGGGTTTCTTATACGAATGAATAGTAGAATCCGAACTACGCATATTGTAGGTCTTGGACTCTTTCTACTTATAGTATCATTGCATATAGGTAAAAACAAATGCATACCAAGGCCGTGTGCCCGACCCTAAGTCAAAATATCCATGGACTAAATATCCAAATTCAAAAATTTAGAAAATCGTTTTTATAAATAAACACGGACATTTTGAAATTACTTTATACTCAAATAATATAAAATAAAATATGAATTAAAATTTATTAATTTCGTAGATTAGTAGATATTAGATAACACTATATTGTCTAATAAAATTAGCTCAAATATAAAACTATAAAGTTGCAAGCATAGAAAAAAAATTGTTTAGAAAATAAAGAGATAAACATAGATTTTGTGTTTTGATTTAGTTCATGTAGTACCTATATTTAGTGAAAGTAAACTAGAAGCTTTTAGTCAGTATCGGACTGATTCATGATGAGCCCCCGGCGTGCGCGGCCGACACAATAATGTTTTATGCGCCTCGATAAACTTTAAAAAAATATTCAACACCCATTAAATTCCAAAAAATTATTCAATTTTTAATTTAAAAAAAAAATAGAAAATAGAAAAAATTTAATAATCATATGAATAACATAAATTAAATAAATTATAAAGTATTATAAAAATAGAAGTTTAATTTAATTTATTGCTGGGACATCCTAACATATTATATTAATGATTTCATGTTTGTTCATAATTTGAATGATGTCTTCTTCAACAAACAGACAAAATAAAGGATCCAGATATTGTTGGCTTATCGGAGATTAGTGTTAAGTTTTAAAGTTTAAGGTTTAAGGTTATTCTTGTTCACCTTAACGAAGTATATAAGAACTCATTTGAATGTTAAACACGATGTGTTGGACCAAATTTATTAAAATTGTCATTTTAATAGTCAATAAGCTTCACAAATATGTAAAAAAAAATTTTTAAGTTAATATAATAATAATACATGTTGGTCAAAATTCAGTATTTGGTAAATTATAGGGGTACGACCCCTACGACCTAAGTATAATTTTTAAGCATAATAACATTCCAAAATGTTTGTTTTTATATTTATTAAAACATTTTTCTAAGTTTTTAAATTTTTAATACCTTATCTTCGTAAGAATAAAGCCCACCTACGCCGTTTTCGTTATTATATAGATTAATTGTCCATGTCAGGGTTACTAGAAAACTTTGGCATTTGATTTGTGAATATTTTAAATCAGTCAGGAAATAGAAGAACATAGAAACCAACATCCAGGACACTGTGCACTATAAACATAAAGATTCATTATCCATTATTAGTTATTATTTAGGTATTACTTATTACATATTATAATCAATTAAAGTTCTTGGAAGTCGTAAATATGTACAATAGAAAAATAACAGTTTAGAATAGTTAAAAAGAAAAATAGTAATTTACAAAAACTAAACAACCATTATGAACATAACAAATAAAATAATGACCATGTAGTTATGTCTTGTTATAATAATTATGACAAATAAATTGCTTCTTCTGAATAGATTGAATACGAATTTGTTTTAAAATTTTCTGTTTATGCTTACCCAAAAGCTACCTTTAAAATTTTAAGAATTTAGGCAATATTATTAGATGGTTTATGATTAATTACTTAATTTTTTTTGTTTTATTATACCTCCTCAATGACCATATCGTATTGAAATCAAAACAATTAAAAAAATTAATTTCAACTACATTAAACAATTAATTAACGTTCATACATTTTTTAGTTATAGGCGCAGACCATAAGTGGTACGATATATATTATGATGCGATAACAAGTAAAAAGATACCGATGTTTCAACGGTTTGGAGATCGAAAAGATGAACCAAGTACTGCACGATTTGGAAGTATACCATGTTCTTGCCAAGATTTTACGTGTGGTTGTTGTGCACAGTTCAACGTACGATTTATCGATTACAATAAAAAAGGTTTATTTAAATTATTAATTAACACATTTATTTTTATTTTATCTACAATGAATACGAAGCGATGTAAGCAAACACGTCCCGACGAAAATGCCTATTATCAAAATTTTTTAAAAAAATAATTTGTATTTTCGAGTGCATCATATTCAAATGTTCTTCTTGTTTTGAAATACGATTATAATATTATATACTGTGTACCATTGTACCTTAAGTATATAGGTACCGTGTTTAAAAGTGAACGCTTTTCTGCATTTCTCAGCTAGGTACTGTAATTTAAAAACTATATATTATAATACGCACCTACAAGTGTACAATCATCAATCAGTGTAATAATATGAAAAATGTAATTAAAATAACTCTAGCTTTGTATAAATGTGTGCAAAGCATGTAGGACGTAGGTTCAAGTTGAAAATTATATTTGTATGTGTTACAGTATACACTGTTAAATTTTTTTTTTGTATAATGGGCTACACAAGTTATGAAATAAAAACTAAAATAAATAATTATAAATATTAAACAAGTCATTGCAAAAAACACACTATTGAAGTAGGTACAAATTCATATACAATATAATGTAATATTTTTATATTCATACTGCTGAGGCCTGAGAACTTCCATAAATTGTTCAGCACCATCTGACATTTTAACTGTATGTGTGTTACACTTGCTACTGTATTTATGACTTCTTTAATACGACCGAGTATTTCACTTCACTAAAATATAAATAATGATACTACATTTTATCTTTTATTTCCCATGACAACAAAAAAACATTGAGGCTTTTCATTTTAGTGGTTTTATAATATTCTAACTACCATAATTATTATTTATTACCAAACATTTATCATTTAAATTATAATTTACTTAGGTAGGTAAATCTTATTATTTTATAGTCAGCTAGTCCTATATCATGATATAAAATTATATAAAATTAATAGGGTTCCTTTTTTTTTATTTTTACCGAATTCACTAATTATGATATAAGTCAACTTTTTAGTTTTACTACTCAATATAAAATATGTACGTACCAGCTGAAAAAAAAATACTTAAATAAAGAATAAATATGTACACAACAATAACCAATATAATTAAATCAAATATGAATAGTGGAAAATTGCTTTCAACATTTATTATCAAACGTTCTAAAACAATCAAAAATATTAATGCAATTAAAAACCGATAATATAGCCAAATGATTTACGAGTAAACACAAACGCAGCAGTATCGCACTTAGAATTATATTATTATGTTGTTTAATAAAATGTCAAGACAAAACAAAAACACAAGCATCCTGTAATTTATTGTACTCTGCCAATGCTCAAACAACATTCAATTTTAAAAACAATGCGCAGCTTGAACTTTGAAGTATTGACACCGTTTATACAATTTACAGAATACATTATAAAATTTGTATTTGTAAATAAAATATATAATTATTGTGGCGTCGATATTAATCAGTTCATATCTACAGTCAAACCGAATACTTTTATTTAATTGACCGTGATGGAACGTTTAAATAGTGTACGTGACATGATTATCGATAATTATTGCCGGTCATTGACGGTTGACCAAGTTTGACAACTAGAAGAATGGAGAAAGTTTGGTCAACTGTTTCGAAGAAAATCATATTGCCGACAAGTACACAGTTTTGTTTTCTTACATTCTGAAGAATTCCATTTTATTTGTATATATTTCTTCAATTTAGTCCCACAGTATAAACTCATCATCTAATCATTTTTATAAATAATACCTGTATCATTTTTTTTAAATTTTAAATAAAGGCATGAGATTAGGTATGGTCGCCATACAGAAAAATTAATTAGATAATATTAAAAAAAAAATTTTTTTTTTTCTGTACTACAATAACATAATTTATTTATTTTTAAAAATATCATCGTTATTACCTTATAGTATATAATATAATATTTTTTTATTAAATTAAAATGTATGACATTAATGCCGTAATTGCGCAGTGTTAATGTACAATGTACATGTACATTATTAGTTGGTCATCAGAATTATATATGTAATAGGTTATAACATGGACTATAAATTTATTATAAAATTAAAATAACTTTATTAGAAAGGTATAGGTATTATAATATAATTTTTTTAAATTTTATATTAAAAACATTAAATATGTTTTACTCATAGCATTATACATGATACTAAATACATTTTAGACCTAATTTTGTCAATAAAATAAACATTTATTTCTTTCTCTCTCTCGCAAAGAAAACTTAAACCTCAAGACGAGCGTAAAATCTTGTTTTTAAAAAATAAAAATGTTTCTTAAATGAAGACATGTGGCCACAATTAACGTACATTCATAAATAAAATTTTACATAAGTCTCTTGTTTATTTTTTAATACTTGGCAAAACTAAAATTTTAAATGTAATTATAGGTTATTAAAAAAAAAATCTAATTTTGATGTTTGTTAGGTATTGTATTTTATACTAACATTATTTCAGGAGTTGTTTGTTTAGATAATATATAATACTTCAAAAATCCTAAACTTTTTTAAAAATTTAATTAAAATCGTGTTAAGTTTGGAAATTACATTGTAATCTAGTGAAGTCAATGGAAAATGAGTAATGACGGGATTTTTCAAAACTCATTACACGTCTCTTGTCTGCAATGGAAGAATAACTGTTAGTTTTTCTTTTACAATGTTATAACTATTATGAGAGTGAAATATGTATATATAATATATCCTGCAGCAGGGTTTTTGGTAAGATTGTAATTTAAAAAAATAAATAAATGAAGGCCAACCAACTGCAGTAGCTCGCAGGCAAACAAGGATACTAATTGAATGTGACAGCGGGGATGAAGAAATATCGTCCTTGTAATCTCAGTTTTATTAACTTCGTACATGGTCCCGTACTTAACGTGTAGTAAACCATGGTAAATTTTATGTTTTGCTTCCCAAGATACACGCAAAGCCCGGAATTAATATAACCTAGCGCTCAGTAAATTAGAGACGCCAAAAATCAGATCAATATCAAATACCAACGCACTGGTTTGTTTTTATGCGCAGGATGTATGAATTTCACGTACGATCCTTATGACTTTGCAATCACGGGAAACATGTTTATGGACGACCAGTCAATGTACAAGTACAAGGTATCCGGTATGTATTATTTACCAAAATATGCTTATTGCTTTTAATTTTTATCTTTAATATAATTATTACTCAGAGAACCATGTCTCCAATATTCCAAATCATCTTATAATCAATATAATATGCTAAAAATACTTTTTGTCATGATTATTATACCTTTCAGAAATAGTTCCAATATAATTTGTATTAAAATCCAAAGATTCTGATTGTCAAATGTAATATTGAATACGGACATACGGGGGGTGAAAATTAATATAACTTTGACTAGGAACAAACAGACATTCAAGTTGCAGCTTGAAAACTGAATTGACGTACATATTCGTTTAACTTCAACAATATAAACATTCAAACAACTTGAACTCAAACTAAACTGCTTTGTACATATGGAACAAAGTACCTATACCTACCCGACCGATTCCCTATTGTTTACGGATATTAAAAGGAATGAACCAATAAGATTTGAATATTTTTTACCTACCACAATAATATAACATTAAATATTTTTTTTTCTTATTTTTCTTCTTTTTGGTCTCTTATTAGTAATGTTGCTAATGTTAACACTGTAGTATGAATACTAATGAATGAAGGGCCGTGTTAATGGTGCCGGCCACCGGGAGAAAGAGGGTGATCAAAGACCGCGGTTGCCTCAGAGTAAAAAATGTTTAAGGTAAATTAATTAATTTATACTTTTCTGAGTTTTAATTTGTAAAGCGAAAGAGTGACTATATATTTATATTAGTTGATTTTGTATGAGATAGCCAATGACTATAAAAATATAAAGTTATAAAGGTCGACTTCGTAAAATTTTCCCCGAGGGGTCAATTTTTTTAACATGCCACTAACTAACATTTTTGTGAAAGTCAACATTAAATTATTGATGGTATTTGTAGAATGATGATGTTGATAAAAGTGTTATTAGTTTTCTGAAAATATTCTCAAATATATAGTTATATTATATTGATATCACATAAATCTTAATTTATTGACGAATATTAAATGAACAAGTCGATAAAAAAATTTCTATTTCTCTTACGACTTAACTTATTAAGGTCATTAATATATATGCATACATATAATATGTTTGTTGATCCTAATAATTACGATAATATTTCTGTTTAATAATTTTGTTGCATAAAAACACATTGTACGGCGTTTACGAAGTAATTTATTGTCCTGATATAAAGCGGTAAGGTATTACAATCTGTACCACCAGCCCACTTTTATAACTACAGTGCTCGAATTGGTAGTGATGCGGGGGATTGGATAGGTACCTAAAGTAATTTCTCAGATGCTGGCGTACTCCTTATATTTTTTTCCTAAGTGGAACACATGATAGGACCTTTTTTTTGAACTTTTTGTAAGGCATCAAAAAAAGTATCGCGGTATCTTATGAACTGTTATATTATTATTTTATTAATAATAGTAATTTATAAAAAAAAATTTGCGTTCAGCCAGCTGATCCATCGATTTGCCTTGGTAATAGTACTAATAGCTGAGGTTGTGATAATAGCTCTATCATTTTATTTATATTTCACTATGAATAATCCATCTAAGATTCCGTTCATGAATTAATGTCTTAACTAAATATTTGTGTATAAATAGATAATCAAAGTGAAAGTATGTAGAGGCACTACTCTCACTACATAGTCGGGAACTTATTTAAATTTGATATTCAAATTAAATTACAAAAATTAAGAGCAATAAAAATATAATTTTAAAAATATGTTGAATGTAAAATTAGGCAGCCCTTGCGGTTCAACGCGATACAAAAAGTTACGGGGATGCTTTTTTTTAAGTAAACAGAGCCCCCAAATTTTATTTTCCTATTCTACTAGTCAGGGAATACTGGCAAAAAATATGAGTCACGCCTAATGATTCACACGGACACGGTGTATCATACAAACTATTATTATTTATCTATACGTGTGTACAATACACAAGATATTTATACCAACAATACCTAATAATTCAGTGATAAATTGTAACCGTATCAAGTGCATCATTAAAATATACTTTTAGCATATTGTTATCGTGGATGGGCCATTATATATTATTATAATTACTGAAAATCAATTTTATAATATTTGTATCGAATGAGAATTTTTACGATATGTATTATAATATTATGTGTGGTTATCTCTATAACTTCGTACAATCTTCGTTACAATATTAGTAATATGTTATAACATACCGTTTCATCATTGATTGTTTATGTATCGAAGACAGTAATATAGTTTTGGGTGAAACAATCTATTTAGTAGGCCTTTTCCTACTATTTTGTATTAGAATAAAAATATCGGCGTTCAACAACCTGCAACAAGGTGTTTAATTCCAATTTCGTTGAAACGTGTAGGTATTTTAGGTGGGTTAGGTTGATCTAACACGACTTAACCTCCGCGAACCGCGGGCCCTGATCTTCACTATAACCACTGTATACCGTGCAGCTATCTGGTACTACACGTCTCCACTAACTCATAATATTCGTTTTCCTTGTAGCTAAATATCCACTGCCGTCATGACTACGAGTTCTTCTTACCGTCGATAGACACGACAATACCTAACCCTAACCAACAACTTAACAACGGGCCCCGATCTTCAATACCTATATAACTGTACATTATGTCTGGTACACTTTACACGTCTTCGCCGACTCATAATATTCGCTTTCCTTGTATAGGCAAAAATCCACCGCCGGCGTGTCTACGAATTCCCGTGCCGTACCTACCCTCGATGGACATGTGCATGAAAATGTTCGACATCTACACGCCCGGCAGAAACTTGCACGCGTGCGTCAATTTCATCACTCGGATCGAACACGCCGAAGTGCTCGTGTTGGAATTCGATTGTTTCGTGATCGGCCGTGACGGCGTGAACATGTACAAGTACAACACGTCCACGGCCGCCACTGACGCCGCCACTGCCACCGCTGACGATGAAACTACTACTTCTACTACAACGACCACCGCTGCTACTACGACAGTGCAGACATACGACACGACGGCACCCGACCTGGACATCACTGTCACGGAGGAGATCGCGCACTGACCGCGGTCAACATGACTACGGTCAAAAATAATAATAATAATTGTATATTTCTTTGCTATTTATTTGGTTTTATTTATACTCATAATGACGAAAACGCAATCTCGGTGTAATGAGATATTAAGAGCTACAGAAAATAATAATCCAAAAAAAAAAAAAAAAAAGCACAAATATAATATTATGTATAACCGACGTACAACACTCGGAACGCAAATAAACATATATTATGTTATATATATTATATTTTTTTCACGAACTGATTTCATCGAATAATAAATTAATAAATTAAATAATAAGTTATATAGTATTTATATTATAATATTATGTACAACTTGACGGGAAATGAAACGTGTGTAATTCACGTCCATTCGTGAGCAGTGGTCCTACACTTTCTTCATGAAATGTATCGTCGACTCGTCGGCGTCCGACGAGGACAGCCTCATCCTCCTGTGGGTCCTGCCCCGCCTGTCGTTGGGCACGATGGCCACGGGCATGTGCTGCTTGAAACGCCTGCTGTAGCTGTCTTCATCGTCGTCGTCCTCGTCGTCGTCGTCGTAGTCCTTTGCCGCCGGCACGCTGCCGACCGTCGTGGACGCGGCCGCCGACACTGCGGCCACCTCGGTGGTCGCTAGTCTGTCGGCCGACTTGGTCGTGGCCACCGTCGAGTTCTTGTCGGAATCCGACATGCCCACGGCGCTCGCGGCCGTCTCGATGATGTCCGACACGATGTCACCGTCGTCGTCGTCCTCGTCCTCGTCGTCGTCGTCCTCGTAGTCCTTGTTCTTGTTCGTCACCGGCGAGGGTACGGTCTCTACGCGGTCGGTCGGGTTGTCGTCGAGCGGCGTGACGGCGGTCGGTCTCACTTCAGCGACCACTTCGGAAGACGACGACACCGG
This sequence comes from Nasonovia ribisnigri, assembly GCA_027563435.1. Taxonomy (NCBI): domain Eukaryota; kingdom Metazoa; phylum Arthropoda; class Insecta; order Hemiptera; family Aphididae; genus Nasonovia; species Nasonovia ribisnigri. The sequence goes on along the minus strand of JANEHU010001354.1, from coordinate 93,675 downwards.
TTCTTGGACGACGCTCACCGTGTACGAGGTGGACGTCACCGATTCGGCGCTCGTTTGTTTCTCGCTTGTCACCTGTTGGCTTGTCAGCTGTTGAGGTGTGGTTATTTTTGATTTTACCGTAACCGCGACGGGTTTCGCCGTCGGCTTGACGCTGGTCTCCGCTTCGTCTTCCTCGGCGCCACCGCCGCCGAACAGGCTGTCCAGGAAATCGGTGCTCAGTGCACTGAAACCAGTGTAATCGCCGGTCGATTCCACGTCGTTTTCTGCGTCCTCGTCCACCGCGTCGTCGTCCTCCTCTTCCTCGTCATCAGCACCTCCGAGACCGTAATCGTCATCGTCTTCGTCGTCGTCGTCGTCTTCTTCATCTTCGTCCTCCCCTTGTAATGTCTGAGACGCTGGCAGTGGTTGAGCTGGTTCCACTTTCATCCCTTGAGGCCCAAATCGGAAACACGACACCCTCAATGCGGCTTCGACGTCGTCGAGAGCTCTAAGCTCAAGCCCCAAACACGCTTTGAACTGATCTCCGTCCCTCGAAATACCATACACGCGACCGCAGAATTTTGATATACCACCGGGCAGAGACATACACACGGGTTTTGGTTTTTTCCCGGATATGGTCGTGTTGCGTAAGACCTTGTCCCCAAAACTCATCGTCACCATCATCTGATCACCTTTCAAATATTTCAGCGATGCGCAACCTATTACGTAAACATAGAATGACGCATTTAGTTTAAAATACATGTATTCTTTCATACAATATAACATTATGGTTTTTGATATAATAATGAAATATGGAAGAATAAAATAAACGTTTATATAATATATTATATTATATAATGAACTTTATGTGAGATTATTATAATTACAAAAATTATCAACTGTGTGCTCATCATATATTTCATTTTTAATGATCCAATATATAATTTTTAAATCTATTAAATATGAACAATTTATAACTTTAAAATCATATTTCGTAACATTTTAATTTTTAGTCTTGTTTACGTTTTTTGACGCTCGTGGTTTAATTATTTACCCACGTACTATAAACTATTTTATGGATTTTCCACACTCAATTGAGTAACATGCTATCTTTTGGTCATTATCATACAATCTCTAAAATATCGAAATATTGTTTTTTTGTTTTTTATTTGTATTCCACGATAGTAAAAATTAATTAGTTCGTAATTTGTAATATTTTATATGTATTAACAATGGAGTAAAAAAAGTTATTTTATAATTTCTAATATTACACCTAATAAATAACACTTGGGTTATTAATAAAATGTAATTAAATAAATGATTCTTATTTGAACGGATAAAAATTAACTCGCAATCAGGACCATGTTGTCTGATACTATAGTTCTGACACGGCACTAAACGTTAATTATATTTTAGAACTTTCTGAATTACTTATTTTTAAATCTATTTACCTGGTCCTTTAATGGGAACTACTGGCAATGAAAAATCTCTGCAACAATTACACATAAGATTGGAGCAAGCGCAGTATCGGTTGGGAGGAGCTGCTTGAGGAGTAGCTTGTCTAGCCCGACCCATTGCTCTCAAATGATCTTTAACGTTATTTAGTCCAATATTCCACACATCTTTATTTTCCGGAACTAAAAAAAAATAAAAAATAAACAAATTCAAAATACGTTATAAAGAATAAATTTACAGTGTCCGAAACTTACCTACTCTACCGTAGGCCGCAAAAGCTATGATCAAAAAGATCAACAGCAATTCGAATACGACTGATAGTCGCATTTTTATATAAATCGCTGACCAATTTAAAAAAAACTGTAACAAAACAAAAAATGTTAGTACTGTGTAACGCATAGGTGTAAAATCCAAATGTCTAACTTTCTTTTGATTAAATAATAACATTGGGTTAGAAAATGGTGAAAGGTTCATGTGTATCATCAGAATTCCGAACTGACCTTGTCCTTAAAAAGAGAAATTCTCTTTCCGTCGCCCAGAACGAGTTTTTCACCTCAGTATTATACCGTAAAAATATATTTTAATAATAGTCATTATTATCAATAATTATTTAACTATGCGTGTAATTTCAATACCATTATATATACCTAAATTAGTTTTACACTCGACGGAGAAATTTGCAAAGAACAATATTTTAGAAAATATGGATTTTGTAGAAGAAAATTAATTAGTTATGGTCGTTATGGATTTACATTTTATACTAAATTTAATCTAAAAATATATGTCATTCGGAAAAATAACAGCTAACATTAAATCTTATGTAAAAAAAACGGAAATTGTATAATTTCATAATTAATGGTATAATAAAGCATGCATTTAATTAAATAAGATTTTTCCAACTTTACATTAAAATAAGAACCATTTTTCTGTTATTTTATAAATTCTCAGACAACATTATTCCTTCACAGGTAATGATCGAAAAACCTTTTGTGATTTTGTTTGTGCCTGCCTGTTGTAAAACAACTTTTGTTTCTTTACTATCATAAATATTAAACATTAATCATTTAATCCTTTGAGTTTTAAATTACTATCAATACAAAAAGATACAAAATTATTTTATTCATCTCGTTTATGTTATAATTTGAATAAAAATTATAAACTGTTAATAAGCGAAGTTTACTGTTTGTTTAATAAATACAAATAGGTATTAAAATGTTTGTGTTAAATTAAAAAGTTAAAAACTTTATTTTTACAGATAATAGTTTTTAGTTGTATACAATCCAAATAGAATGTAATATTAAAAAATATGTAAGTCCCATAAATAGTTCTAAAAGGTATGAAGTGTTGATATAAATAAAATTGAATAGATAAATTAAGTCAAGATCAAAATTGTAACTTAAAAATTTTAAACGAACCATAACTATTTTTATTCGTCAATAAACTAGACGTATAACTTTATTTTTTCTTTATATTGTTAAGGTAAGTGTTATCTTTTGTAGATTTAAGACACTATAGTAAGCAATATTTTAACTTAAATATTATTTCATAGGCCAAAGGTACTAAGAATATATTGGATACAAAGTTAGTTTAGTAACCAATACATTCAAACAGATTTCGCTCTATAAGATTTAAAAATCATATTAAATTCGCAATTTGATACCTATAGCTATAATAGTATGTTAGTGTATTAAAATATGATGCATTATTTCAAAATATAAGTGTTATTTTCTTTTCAACTAACATAGTCATCCTGTCTTCTTGAAAGCATTGACTGATTACTTTATCTAACGTTATTTTATTTAAAATGTGTATAATGTCAAAAAACTTACAATAACTCTATTCAGTAACCTTACATCGTTCTATGTCACGTCAATCGACGTACAGTGTTCACAAACATAAAATATCTAAAATATATCGAGACCCTTGCTTTTCTTTTCAAAAAAAAAAACACAAAAAAGAAACCCAAGATTATCTAAAAGGCACTCCTGTAAAATTATGAATCACGTTGAACTTTCTAAAGCCCACTCTCACTGGTGGCCGCTCACTCTCTTTTTAAGAAAACCCGCTCGTTTCCTGGAGGCGTAAAGCCCGAAGTTACTCGCGAAGTCAAAATATAAATAAAAAAAATAAATATTCTAATAATAATAAATAATAATAATAATAAAAGTAATAATAATAATAATAATAATAATAAATGAAAGAATAAAAAAAAAACACGTACCTTCGGTACAGTATTCCGGCGAAGAAACACGTCTAGTAAGGTACACGCTGGATGAAAAACCGCCTTGAACTCGTCTCTCGTGGTAGGAACTAAACTGTGACGGGTCCGGTGGAATTACCACGGCCGCCGTTCTTGTTCCGGGCTAACAACCGGGTCAGGTATGTGTGTCAGCGCGGAGACGAGATAGTGTTCCCCACTAAAAAACCCACTCTCGTTCCGGGACGATTTTCCTTTCGCGCGCGTATCACACTACCCATAAGCGACCTCAACGGCGGCACCGGTGACCGTTTTACGTGCCGCCTGGAAGCTCGTCGCGGCTCGGCTCGACCCTTTCGGGATACAATAAACGGAAGGAAAAAAATGCCGCCGTCTCCGAGAGATGCACAAAAAACTGAAAATATTGTTTTACGGACAACCGGTCGTCGATGTTTCTATTCTCGGCGCGGACTCTTCGCCCCCCCTCCATCATCGGCGCCCCACCACAATAAACACATGACCACACGCGCGCACGAGATACTGTGTGTAGAGTAACCGACATTCCGCAGATAATAATAAAGGGATTGTTGCGGACACAATATCAGCTATTTTTTTTGCGATCGAATTTAATAAGAAATTGAGCGAACGAGTTGTCAGTTTGTCACGGCGTGGCAAAAAAATCCTCTACACAAGCGTTCAGGTCCATACCGTGCCCACTGGTATCGTAATGTATAAATAACGTTTACCGTCACGTTTATGTTATACATGGGCGGATTCTAAATTGAATTTTAAGGGGGGGGGGAATCTTCGTACTCAACATTTCCCAATTAATAACATAATTATCATTATTTTAATTTTAAGAGCTCTGTATATTTTTGGAGTGATGACTCCCCCCACGAGTATTACCTATGCACATATTATTCGTATTACGCAGCGTAAAAGCAATGTCATATAAATGAATTGCTTAACTACTTATCAGTATCATAGACGTGCTCTGCGGGCTGGGGTCTGGGGGCAGACACTACTTTTAGACGACATATATGATGAAATTCCCAAAAAAAAACTTTTAGAAAAATAAAAAGTATTTAGGTACGTTTTAATTATGTGACAAGAATCATTAAATTATAAATCCTTATCAATAAACAAGCTTAGTCTTTATAAAATCATGTTTTTATTACTCAAAACGATGAAAAACGAATATTTTCTAATAAGAAACAGTACAATAATAATTAATGACTAATATAACACGGTAATCGTAAATATTTTTAAGTCAACGGTGTATGATCATTTTTATCTATGGTAATTTATATTTTTGAGGAGCACATTGATTTATCAAGCACAGCATATAGTGTGACCGTAGCTGCTACCAAAGTATGCGCACGCCTATATGCAGTGGCCTAAACACGATATGTATATATAGTCGCATAGACGTATTAAAATTAATAGCATTTAAAAAATATTTTGATATATATATACGTATAATACATAATATTAGACATACGTATAGTTCTTCTACATAACCCCTCCCGTTGAAAATATCTGTGCACGCCACTGCGCCTATACGGCCGTGTACTGTTACATATTGTTATATAGAGTCATCATAACAGGCGCATTGTAAGATCTCGTCGTGGCCATACATAATATTATGTAGATGTACCCAAAATATATCACACTATAATGTTAATAAACCATTCAAGTACGCGGGGAAAGTCGTGGCGGTGTCGTACCTCTGGCCCGGGCACGTAGAAAGCGAGGCGGGCGTAGCCGCGCGGGCGTCCGCGAGAAAGCGAAATTTTTAGTCGATGCACTCGCTCCGGACGCGTGTAATAGTACGTCCATTGTTGCCGCCGCCGCCGCTGCAACCGCCGTCGCGTGCGCGGAGGACCAGGTCGCCGTCGTCTCATACCTGAAAAGAAAGTGGTAAACCGGTGGGGGGAAGAAATAGTGGGTGACCCGTTGACCCGCTGCGGGTATAGTATCGTTTAGCGACCGCCGCCGCAGACAGAACGGGATCGACTGCGTGTTGGACGTGTTTTTTTTTTTCCCCATCGTTGTTGTTGTTGTTGTTATTATTGTTGTTGTTGTTGTCGCTGTGGTTGTTGTGCTCGTATTGTTGTATTCACATCATAACCGTCACCGTACCGCCGTCATAATATTATTATCATTAACGCCGTCTTCCACGTGTCGTCTTCGTGTGCATAATAACGTCATACCAAACGTCGTACACGCACGAGTCGTGATGGAACACCGTCGTCGTCCAGCTAATACGTGGTGGTGCGCTTTGGCCGCGATGGCGTGCACCGTCGCAGCGTGTTCGGCCGCCAACGTACCGCCGCCGTCTACCGTTACGGGTGAGTGAGCGCGAAAACAAAATGTCTCGCGTTTAAACGACGTGACTTTGTGCAAACAGAGACATAGACATAGAGAGAGAGAGAGAGAGAAACTAATAATAATAATATTAAATCTGTCGTCTTGGGTGTTTGTTTTTGGGCTACCCGTTCCAGACCTGCTGTGGACCGGACTGGAAGGCGTCATCCAGCAGAGGAGCGGGCTAAAAGCCGAGGCGAAACAAGTGCCGGAAAAACGGTGCGAGTGCCAAAGCCCGGAGCTCAAGTCGTGCGTGTGCTGCCTGAGAATGAGTCTGCCGTTCCTGGACCTGACCACGTCTCCGGGTGAGTAACGATGCAGTTCGCTGATATTTGCATCGCGTCGACCGTCGTTGTGATATTATACGGCGCAGTGCGTAATTTTTGAGCACCGTTCATAATATTACGAATGCGCTGTATAATATACATGTATCGTGTGTAACGACGCTATATTGCCGTCGACGACGTCTTTCACGCGACCACAGTTTTTACGATTTATTATCATTATTTTTAAGACCACGGTCGTTGTGTGCGTTTCTTTTTTTTCCTCGCACAGGGTGTGTCAAGTTCAAGTACGTGCCGGACATCGAGTCGATAGCCGTGAACGTGACTTACGGAAAAGGCAACGTCCAGAACGGTGTCATCAAGGGTAAGCTAATAATATCATGTCCGTCTAATATAATATTATTATTAATGATAATATATTATCATGAAATCGTCGATGTACAACCGCGTCACGTCCTTCCGTTACGTATTATTATAACCTCCCAACCAAGTAGCGTGACCCGTCGTACACGAAATCGTATATAATAATAAAATCATTATTTTCCTCGTTCGATTGTCCTGTCAATTTTCCGGACACACACACATTCGTCAGCGATCCGACGAGCTACACAAAATCACTGTCGTACGACAATATTGTGCACATTGTGCCTTGTCGTGCGAGGCGTGACGATGACGTATTGTCACTTTTTCCGTGTAGGCAGCATGACAGAAATCGTACGTAGGAGGTACGCTTACTGTCTCAGAAGAGATGTAGACTACGATATCACAATTTACGTATACTTTACTGCAATCCCTATACACACCGTCGTGACATTGACAATGGCACGTGAAATCGAAATCGACTCGACGACGGTTGTGTTTATACAATGAGAACACAACGACGACGACGATTATTTAAATTACTTTTTAATCTAACGGTAAATAAACACGAGTCATATATATATTTTTTTATTTTTTTTTTTCATCTATATTACATAAGAAACTATTGCCCGCGGGCTAGTAGTATTCATAGATACTTGACACGGTATATTATAATCGATATCAAAAACTCCTTGGATTATTCATCTTACCTGTGACTACGTTTTATAATATTATCTATATTATCAATTATGTTTATGATTGCTATTATCAAGAGCACAATTTACAATTTATTCATCCAGACATGTTTTTTTTTTTGAGAGAGAGAGAGTTGGAAATTTCCGTTCACCTAATAGTTGAAAAAGTTCATTCAAAATTATTTCTAGTAGGTACCTATACACTTAATAAATTGGCTTTTCCTAAACACAAATCGCAGTGGGTGGTTAGCACCCCCGCATACTTGTGGTTAGCCTCCTCGGTTTATTGTGTCTTTGAATGGGAAAAAATATTTTTAAGACTTGTATCTACTAAAATAAAATTAAAAAGATTATGCCAAAAAAAAAATAAACGTGTTCGATGACCAGTGAATATGTAGTACCTATATATCATATTTTATTGACTTTTGTAAGGTGATATAATTTTCAATGAAAATGTATGTACACAATATGCTTATAAAAATAATTAATGTTTTACATAGTCCGTGAATTATTATCAATAAATTAAAAGATATTGTGTTATAAAATGTTGGTATAGTTAAAAATTGTGCAAAAGTTATTTTTAATTGTGAATATCTAAATCGTTATATTTTATTTAAAGTTACTATAATACTATTACCAATATCCTGCGAAAAAGTTTATCTGTCATACACAGAATAAAAATAAGACTAGTGATTTATAATGAAAATTATATTATTTTAAATACATTTGCAGAAAAAAAAACATAGGACAGAGTTATTAAGAAATGTTTTTTTTTTTAATTTGTATAAAGAAAAAATATTATTCTGTAAATAATTAGATTACAAGTTCACGTATGCATTAAGTAAAAATATTTAAGTTGAAGATGGAAGTAACAATACATGATCTATTGATCTTAATAATATTAACTTCTACAAATAAATACATTTTTATAATCATTACTAAACATTATTATTTATACTAATGTAGACAAACTAAAATTAATTTACTTTTGTATAAACTTGTAAACTCTACAATACACCAGTTAGTTACCTTATTGTATATTATAATTGGTAGGTAGTTTAAATATTTATATTGTGATATTCATATTTACATAATATTTTCTAGCATTTGCGTGTTATGAATTTTATAATATTGTTATTAATAATAAGTATGTTATAAGCTATATAACTAAGTTAGGTATATATAACAAACAATTGAGTTTCTTGCACACCTATCGACTTACAAAAAAATAACAATTTTCGACTACAGATTCGAAACTTAACTTATTAATTACTTAAGTGTCTAAATATTAAGTATTATATAGGTGTACTACATTAGGTGGGTCGTACACAATACTACAATATAATTTTCGTTTCAATCGGATAACAATAATTTAGTTTTTAATTTTCATTTCGGAAAATGTTACATGAAATAGAGGTAATATTAATGCACCATGAAAATGGTTTTTAATATCTACGTTCTTTAACTAGGTATATCTAATAGTTTATTAATATGTATGACATTTTTTTATTTACGCGTTTTAAAAAATATGTCAATTTTCACGAAATAATATCCGGTTAGATTAGATTTTCAACGATTTATGAGATACTCGTATATAATAAAATCAGGAAATAGCGGTAAGTACTTTAGTAACGGTCCGTTACAATTTAAAGAAAACAGTTTAGTATCTACATTTTTACACTTTTAAATACAATTTGTATGCATTTATTTCGTATTTGATGCATGGATATTATTGCCAGTTAAACATCCAATAATCATTATAAAATTGAAGCACCATTTAAAATACATAAAATAAGGAGTTATGATCTCTTAAAAATTATTAAAATTCCCCCCTCCCTCCACCCAGAAATATGTTTTATTTTTATGTTACGAATTATATAAGTAGATCGTAGCCGTATAGGTACTTGTACAATTTGTATAGCAATTTGAAACATAGAGTTGTAACGAATGAAGTATATTTAAAGGTTTAATATGGGAATAAATTGTTTTCCAATGTGCATTAGGTATCTATGAATAAAAGATAAACAATATAATTTAAAGATTTTACTCAAATACCAAACTTAACCTAACCACCTTCCCTCCCGCCTACCAGCCGAAATAGTTATTATTTCAAACTCAAAACCCTTTCCCTCCCACCATTTTAGGGACATTAGGCTCATATTACATATACACAAATTAATATATGCGATGGCATGATGGCACCTATACCAATTATTATAGTTTACTATAGTAGGTACCTTTTTGAATTCACGACTCACGTAATATTCATGATTATACAATGCATGCGTTTAAGATTCAATTAATTTTCTTGATGCTTTTCTTGTTTAATAAAATATTAACATTTAGTATAAAATAAGTACCTCTACCTTTACTCGGTATATTATATCCATAAATAATTTTAAAACATCAACAACGTTCAAAGCTTAAGAGTTACTAATTAAATTTTTAATTAAAAATAAAATCAACCAGCTGTATTTGTAATTTGTACAATACTTATAAACTGATTTTATCATTTAAAATTTTAATGCAAAATATTATGCCTTAAATTCTAAAGATTAAGTGTTTTATTATAGACATAAAAATTAAATGTTGGTTTATCAATACAATTCAATGGGTTGTTTTTATAATTGTATGAAGATTAAATTATTGATGCATAAAAAGTCATAATCATTGATATATATCATATATAATATGCACATCCAATTTGTTCATTATACTATAAGACAATTTATAACATGAAAAAAAGTAGTGCTGTCCAAGGTATTTAAGATATATTTTCTCTAAGACTAATCAACCGTGAAAATGAACATATTTCATGCCAACAATAGAAATGTAATTGACCGAAACCTTATAGGTGCTTCTGAAGAAATTATTCGATCTAGTTCAAGGTACAATATCGACTTTCATTTTTGCTTAAGTTTTTTTATACCTTTGTTTTTATTTATCAGTTGCACATTCATTCATCAATTAAAGCCTGTCTGCGGTATTGTTTTTTGTATTGTGAAGATATTAGTTTTATAAAACCACGCATTTTCACGACATTTGTCGACCATCATGTCACAAACTCGCAAACACAATTTTCAAAGAAAGTTAATACGTTAATATATAGTAAAAATAATACGTTTTACATGTTATGATATAATACAATTTTTTTGACGTACGATTATTTTACCAAACACAAAGTCCTTTATACTAATTGACCGCATATACCTTCAGAACATTACATCTCGATTTGTATGTCACAGGAAATAACCCAGAACCCGTGTGCATGGACGTGCTAGTCGGATTCGGTCAACTGTGTGCTCGATTCGTGGGTAACTCATCTACACCAAAAGACTTTGACGGTTGTCTAAAGTTAGAAGCTACCTTGTTAAATGAAGTGCAGAACTCAATTCCCATGGGATGCTTTAAAATGGACCAAAATCGATTAATCTTCAACTCTACGTAAGTATAATATATGCCAATAAAAGTTCAACACGTCATAAGTTCATTTTTTTCTCAATTTATAAAAAATTTGAAAGTGAATTAAAATCGTTTGACCAAAGATATATCGATTAAATAAGTTTTGAGTTTAAAAATAGGTATGCATACATTTTCGGACTCAGCTATTTCTTTTTAGTACCTACAACTCACATTAAAAAGAATTGGGATACCTACCTACTTATAACTGCATAGTTTTTCAAATCAAGCCTAATTCATATTCGATACAAATACTGAAATACCTACTAATACAATTGTAGGAAATATTAATATAACTGTATACCTAAGTATAATTACTTTTACAATAATTACATTTTGATTCATTTAATGTGCCTATTTAATGAGTCCCTTGAATTTGAAATAATTACCCACTTAACGAATTTTCCGAATAATTTATTGTAAATAAATAAAAATTATATCATATTTACCTTATTCAAAAATTACTACATGTATGGTATTTATTATACTAAATATGATATTTAAAGAAATATTTAAGTGTATAGATAACTGTATTACTGTATTACTAAAAAGTACAGTTAAAATACATCTTATAAATTTTTTCTTTCACAATCGCAGCATTCTGCATTTTTATTTTTATATGATATATTAAAATCTATTCTGTGAAGAACAATAAATAAATGTAAAAGTTAAAATTTGTATAGAAGAAGCTACCCGTCAGTGATAATATCTAGCTATAAATAATAATTTAGTTTTAAAAAGCGTATAAATGTATAATTATATTATAAATTAAAATCCCTTTAGTTAGGTATTAAATAAACAAATATATATTTATATTCTGTATTATGAAGAGACTGATGATTAATACTTAAGAGTTATTTTCAAATAATTAATAAACTGTTGAGTGCACTCACTGTTACGTGTTTAATTTATTATTATAAATTAATTTTTTATGACAATTCGCGAATTTTTGTTATCATCGCTAGATATAACAAACACTTGGCACATCGAATATTGTCAATTGTCAATGGCTAAATAAAAAAATTTTCATTCTATTAAAAAACAATTAGATAAAATTAATAAATTAAGTTAATTTCAGAATAATATAACTGAGAATGGACAGAGATGGGTAGGTTAGTGACGATATGATTGGTGGACCACGACAAATATAATAATATGCCGAGTGCACATGCGCTCGATCTGGGAGACTAGACATCTAATTCTGTCATACCGTAGGCGAGAACTGGTATTTATATTAAATGTGTCAAACGCTACGTGCCTGCTGATGGTTGAAAGTCTACATGGACGTGACTAGAAGATGGGTTATACGAGAAAAGGATGTGTTAATAGAGTGATACGAGACATGAAGTTAAATAGGTACGTGATTAGTATCGATATTCGATGTATCATATCGATATCACTATGACAATATGGAACAAAGTAATAGTTCCTATAACGAAGCCACTGTATATTTACTTCCATTCAACGGGGTAACACGTTATTTTTTCGGATTCTTTTAGGCACTTTTAATCAAGTGATTCAAATCATAGAATATTTTATTTCTACTAATCGTAACATTGGAATTGTCCTTATAATGTTGTACTATATTTATTACCATTAAAATTAAATTGTACATCATATAATAAAATAACCATAACTAAACCCGTAGTTTACTTGCCTACTGTTCTGTGCACAGACTTTCTCTGAACAAAATTATTAGTGGGTATAGGTATAAAATATTAAATCTTTATTGTGACTAAAGAGTTTTTCAGTGAATATTTATAATAATTACCTAATATTATATAGTAGGGTGTCTCATAGTGTTTGTAATTTTGTATAATCATACACAACCAGCCAGTTTATAATTTAATATTTTTATTACAATTATTCTTTTATATTTAGTTAATTATTAATTGTTTATGTAACACGTACCTATAAGTTTATCCAATTGAATAATAACAGAATGTTGAACTTTATCATACAATTATAATGTTTGGGAAATGTATTCTTTTAGTTTAAGATTTGATAGCATTAAATTAAAATCGTAATAATATCAAAACAATTTGTACGATAACTGTAAGGTTTATGTAATTATGACGAATGATGTATTCGATGAATACTAATGAAATATTTTCTTACAAATTCGTTGAGTAATTAACTTTCAGTTTAACAATTTATTCTTAGTTAAGTACCTATCAGCAATCTTCTCGAAGTTAATTTTAGTAGAACCCACGATAATTCCTTATTGGCGCTACAACAAATTATAACTTTTTTATAAATGTACAAGGATTAATACCCGTCCAAAAATTACATTTTAAGTCCACCAGTTATAATACGCTCGGGTCCCTAAAACGATTATTGTCGACTTTTGGAGTCCGAGATTGCAACAATGGCAAGATAGAGTTTTATGTGAAAAATACCTTAAAGTGCTTCTCATGAAATAAAACTTTGTCGCCTCCGTAGCATTGGTATTTATTTCTTCGAGCAGCGTACTTGCCAAGTGTCACCAGAATTCAAAAATCAACTTAATGTTAGGTTTTTTCATATTTTTCACGGTTTTTCCCGTTTTGTTTGTACAATATAGAGTAGTCGATGTGCCGGAAGAGCCGTCCAACAACAGTACGGAATCGGGTGAAGAAGAAGAAGAAGAGGCTGAGGAAGAGGTCGAAGAAGGTGTGGACCCCAGCGAAGAGGCGTTCATACAGGCATTTGGACAGACGGCCGTGCAGGGCGTCACTTGGCTGGTCCAAGCCATGGGACTGAACTTGAACCAGTCAACAAACTCCGGAACCACCGCTGCCTCGAACGCACCGACTGGCCAACAACAACCCACGCCCGCGAACGTTTGATCGTGAAATATGACACCAAACTGACATATTTTTGTTTATCATTTTAGGGGTCGCGACTATGAGACCTCGTCAACCCAACGCCCACGAACCTATATTTATTTGTATTATTATTATTATTATTATTATTATTATTACTATGTATTTGGTAGTTTTTGCGCGTCCCACATCATTGCTTACAATCGTATAATAATGGTAATATATATGCTCTCTCGGGATTATATTAACATAATAATATTATTTGAGTGTATAATATATGAATGGGGACGTACACAATATTACATTTCGCAACAACGGTTTCCTATGAGCTTTAATTTTACGTTTTTAACTGTACTATTAAATTATTTGTACACGGTATATACATTATACGATGCTAATTTATTACAATATTATGTTTTACTTGAAATGATTATATTTCAGTATAAGGTTATAAATAAACGATAAAAATGTAATCAATACATGTACCCACTGTATTTTTTTACTACCAACTAGTAACCGCACTCAATATATTACACTAATGAATTATACGTATCTATAGAAGTATGAGTATATCATAAGGCTAAACTGTACATATCATACAGTTCTAGGAAATCGTAATTTATCGCATTAGAACGAAGCGAGATGAAAGAGAGTTATTTGTGTTGTGAAATTGTATAATCTGAAGAAAAAATATTACTGCTGGTTAAAATCAATACCTACCTACGTGACTACGTAAATATTTAATGTTATTCCTAATAGAAGAATCTGCAAATAATACAAGGTCCTGTGCATTTAGATCCGTAGTAGTCAAAAAATGTCTTTCTATACAAAATTTGAATTATGGAAGTCAGATTTTAACATCAGAAGTAAATATTTAGTAGGACTGAAAGAATTTCTAAACATAATAGTTAATACTAAATAACTAACTAATTTACAGCAATATACAACCCAAATTATGTAATTTGTCTGCATTTGTCACCAATAGGCTATAGTACTGCAGTAAAAGAAGGTATCCTACAGTAACGTGAAACTAAAAGAAATTTGAATTATTCCCATTTTCTACTCCCTCTTCCCGAAAATATATCTCTACCAGTGCTTTCAATGTTTTCCATTTCTATATAAAAAAACAATGGGGTACATTTTTACTCCTCGTGTGTGAATGTAATATCAAAAATCACGCCACTGGTGACGGGTACGCAACACGTAGGTATACAACAAAATGGGTCTAAGATACGTGATACGTTCCTAGCCGATGGATAAATGTTTCAATATTATGTTAATCATATCTTCAAAAATGTATATGAATAAGATTAACGAACGTCCAACATGCATATTTATTATTATTTTGCTAAGTAGAAAAAATTATCCATATTATCAGCCATAACAAAAACGAAATTAATAAAAATAATAATTATCTATATTATAGGTAGGTAATGTATACGTCATACTTTTCTAAACCGAACTATTTTTTTCATTCTCTACTGAAACTCATATATTTATGGAAAAAAAATCTCTTATTTGGTTAGATTTTGAATAGGTATACCTATAACACACATGTAATTTCTGTTGGGTAAACACGATTTAAAAACGTTGAACATACCATACATAAGATCCCGTTCACATATTCCCCACATACCTACATAATATACTGATAAACAAACTTTATACTTTTATTTTTTACTCAATATATATTTTGAATGCATGACTGTCGCATACTACATTATACATACTTATAGATAAACTCTCACAAGACCCTAGGCACAAAACTTACTACCCACGTCATATTGGAATCCTAGTGGAGTTAGGGAGCATTCATTATTTTATCTTTTTAGAAAGTATTTTTGTTTTTATCTTGATATACTTTTACTAAATTTAAACGTACTAAGTACCTATGTTATGAGACTTTAAGACGACCTTGCTCGTAATTAGTGTCTGTTATAAGTTATAACATTAATATAAATGAACACATTTTCAAAATAAACATAAATTCATACTAAATATTCCACTAAAAATGTTTACGAATATCCGTGGTAAGGAGGAGCACCGCTGACAACATTAATGTTATTAATTGACTTAATATTGTCTAAATTGTCTTACAATTAATTATAAATTATAATAGTTGTTTATAACAATAATTCTATACATGCACGATCTTTAGGTCAATGAGTTCAACATTTTTTAAATTCAACTACAATCTGTTTGTTGTGAAAATATATCATCATCAAAATATACTGGTACCTATATTATAATTTATAACTTATAAGGAATTAAGAAGGGGATAATAAATATGATTAATGTTCAATAAGATACATTTCTTCACGGAGTCTCAGAAAAAAAACAAGTTTACGATCGTTTGTTTTTTTTAGTGACACTCATATTACCAGTTTACCGTTATCTAAAGCCTACTGACTTTACTGTTGACTTCAACTACCTAGAGAACTAGGCGCTATTGATATAGGTAGTACCTGAAACAGAATTTTAATAATAATGTTATGTTAACAACTAACGGAACAGAAACAGCTGACAAACCAGGCAATAATATTATTTTCCGAATATATAATAATGTTTATAAAAATATACACTAGTTATTTTTCTTCTCCTCGATGTTGATTCATACAGATATATAATTTGTATTAAGATAATTAATAATTATTTATTTATATTAAACTATAGGATGTACAATGTGTATTAATTAAAATAGTGATTGATCTCGATTTCTAATAATGCAGCGATTGGCTGTATAGGAAACGGGTAAACGACCTTCACGATGAGGATCACCAAAACGTAAACTCAACTCAATGATAATAATATGCACATTTTGCATTCCGTAGTGTATGTTTAACGTCTATACATTAATTAAGGGGCCGCAACGCGCCAACATATTATTTTGTTTCCTCTGTCTGTCTCGTATGTAATATACCAACATATGTTATTATTACTTATTCCGTACTATTTACGATTATCTGGCACCGTTTAGGGCACAGGTACCTATTTGACGTTTTGAGAAAAAAATATGTTTTCTGTGCATTAGCCAGTTAGTATTTAAATATTTTCATTTTTTTTTTATTGAGACAAGCGTGTTTTAATGCCTAATGAATTTCTCTTATTTTTAACCATTAAAATAACCTCTTAAGAGAATATCAGCACACTCTTTGCAACTCGCGCGAGCAATACAGACAAAAAGCATTCATACAAAATCATTTATTTTTATTTCTTTGAGTAATCTCAGAGTAAAATCACTCATTACAAAAAATATAGAAAACTATTTTTTTTTTGAGGGTATGCTATAACGATTTTTTTTTTGTAATAGGTGATTTAATTTTAAGTCTACTAAAAAATTATAAAAACGATTTTATGTGAACGAATTTTGTCTATGTTGCGTGCGGCTGAGAGAGAGAAAAGAAATATTGGAATAGGTCTTTGTTGCTATATTACGCGTTAGACAGACAGAGAAAGAAAATGTTAATGTAGTAGCCACTTCAACTTCATAATGTGAGTGTACATTTAAGTAGGTATCTACGCATTACAAATTACAATAACATAACGTTACATTTAAATTTCAATATTATATTACAAAACAAATCGTTTTCGCATCATTGTGTTATACAATATACCTATTACAGTATTACCTGGTATGTAGAGTATAAATAAGTACTAGGTACTTATATTTTTTAAGCAAATAAAATATTGATACTGTTATGATAGGTACAGCCAATTTGTGTCAGTCGCACAACGTCATTTCGTGTATTCGTATAATATCATGGTATTTGCAGGGAATCATAAATGCGCTTTACGCATTAACTATAAGTAATTAATAAAACATGCAGCATCGTCTTAACCAATCAATTCATTATCGATAAATGATAATTCATAGTCAGCAAACGATTAGGAGGTACCTAGTATACTGGCGATATAGTATAGCCTACACTTAACGTATTGGCCTCACATATCTACTCGTGAAGCCAAACATGTAAACAATATCTGTCGCGTATATCGTGTACCGTGTATTCATTAGCATAATATATATTATATCCGTACAAAATCTTGTAAATAATTATTAACAATAACAAAAAATACGTATGTACCACCAAATATGTTTTTATGTAAAGTTCTATTCCCTCGTTTTGTATATTAAATAATGATAAATGCATAGTAAATATAGGTACGACGTTTCATCAATATTGCACAATATTAATACAATACATTTTTTTTCTCAAATCTAATTAATTAAGTGTATAAAAACTCGTTTAATATATTTTATTTGTAACATACTAATATATAGTAGGTGTATACTTTGATATTAATTATTTTTAAAGTAAATAAAAAATAAAATATTATTTAGATATTTATATAGTCATTAAGCTTACAAATATTTAACGAACTTGATTTGCTGTAGCATGTGTTCTATCATTTTAATCATTATTCTATTATTTTTATTATTGCGTATCATTCATAATATATAGTAACACCTACTAATCTCTAAAGATATAAGAAAATATAGAAACAAAACAAGTATTTAAGATTATAATATAAACGTCAAGTGTAATGACATAAAAGGCAAGAGTCCATTGCTACTACTTTATAATAATTATAAACTAAAGTTTTGGTCAAAATTGAATATCTCAATACATTTTAAAATTACAGAAAAAAATAAAAAAACAAAAAAACTGGACAAGTGGATACCACTCTGATGTACTATAGAATTCAAGTGGGTCACTGTAATGGATGGTGTTAAATTTGAAATAAATGATATACCTAATGTCCTAATATCATTGTATAAGAAAAACGATTCTGGGAGTATAGACCGTCGTCAGCCTAAGATATTTTATATTATATTTATATTTGTATTAATAATACGGTAACCGTTGGGTTGAATGTAGTTTTTATATTTACTTATTTTATTTTACAATTAATTAATTAATTTTTAACACATTTACATTAAATTAGGATCGAAAAAATAAAGCCTAAAATTATATTACATTAATTATTGTTACATTATATCACATAAATATTATAACTGTAATTTTAGCTTATAACTAAGTATTTTGAAAGTTTCGTTGAAAAGTAAATCATAATTTAGGCAATTTAGTAATTACGTGCCGGGTGGGTGAGTACTGGATTTAGTGAGAAAACGTAGTACAAGACTAACTTTATCTGAATATGATATTTAATAAGAATAATAACTTTTATAATAAGTATTATAATTTATAATATTAAGTAATAAAGGGTGGTGGGTCATTTAAAAATGAATTATTATTGAAATATTTCATTTCGCCACGCCTAGCCAAGATGAGACATGATGGCAAAAACATTATCTGTGTTTGTATTTGGTTTTTTTACGATAGTTCAATTTTTTACCAAGTTTGGCACTTTTGCGTATATAATATAGCATAAGTTAGAAATGCTCATAACTCACTTAAAAACTGAATTATCGTAAAAACCCACATACAAACACTGATAATATTCTTACCATAAAGTTTCATAATATAGGTTGATTCACTCTAACTTTTAATTTAACGAAACAAAACGTGATCTGCTGAACGTAAATTTCCTATGTTACGCACTTGTAAGACGGAGACAACAAAATATGCCAGTGTTAGGTCCTCTTGAGTAGTTTATTTAGATGTTAAACTAATTAGATATTTGAATTATTGTGAACTGTGGTTGTACTGTTGTAGACTTGAAACGCATAGTTAAATAATTATTAACTTTCTGGTTTAAGCTGGATATACTTATATAAATTGTTAATTTAATCAATTTGGGTCTGAAAAGGAGTTGAGTTACACGGATTCAATTTTTAGATCAGTATGGAGAGTATCAATAGGCACGTAGTGTGGTAGTACCGAGCATTAGAAATTCTACGCAAAGCTGTGTTCCGGAAATGTAATTTATTTAGATTTGATTTTTACCATTACCCCGAGTTGGATACGTCCATCATAATGACTATGTAAATATTACTTCATTATTACATCTAGTATTTTTCCCGGAGATAATTCCATATTATACCTATATAGATAATATAATTATATTAATGTGAGTTACTTGAGTAATAAGCATACAGTTATTAAGTTGTTATATTGGTTAAACAATTTTAGGTACACCCAATTATTGTCAAAATTAAGTCTTAACTACCAAGTACCTATCACATTATCAAAGTATCACCTATGTAAATAGATAAGTAGTTATAATTAAAGCACTCAACAAATATAGTTGTTATGATACCATTACCTTGTACCTATGTTTGAAATAATGTTTATTATTATCTTCATACTAACCTATTGCCAAAAAATAAAACGAGAATATTTTTCTTTCGTTTATTGTTATATATACCTATATGGCTATATATATAACTTTATAAGTATAAAAATATGTATAAATATGACCTAGTCAAATAAAAATAAGTTACATATATTTATTTACGGTACATATTTACTAACGCTATCTAGTAACGAAAATAGTTACCAATGCACAAAATCCATATGATGAAAGGATGGTACATTAATTTTAAATTCATGAGAATTGCACAAGTCGTTTAGGTAAGTGCATAATTTATACTAATTTTACGAAATGGGAAATAAAATAAGTTAACATATAAATTGGTATTCTATCAGTGAATACCTTATACATGTATAATATTATTATATTATTTATATATATGTTTAGTATAGATATAGATGTATAATGGTAGATACCAAGTACATATAAAATGCTAAGTGATTGGTATTCTCACTATGTATGACCTACCACCTATCCGGTTACCCATAAGGAAATAAGTGGTACTTACTAGATATTATGTATAACAAGTAGACAGGTAGGTATTTAAAAAAATAAATGTTACATTCTATGTTTTATACATATCTAGATAGGTATATAAAATTATAAATCATATGAAACATGTTATTGGTGATTCACCTTGCTCTTAAAAATACAATTAAGATTTTAAAATACATTCTAGACTTGATAATATCAATTATAGATCTATAAAATTAATAGGTAGGTACATGAAACTTATAAACACTAATAATTATACAAAAATAAAAAGATGAACAATTATTGCTGGGACATATTTTTTGAAAAGTACCTACTATAAAATAGGTAGACCTTTTTTTAAACATAGTTTTTTGTAATTTTAGGTGTGTGTAAATTGAGTATTTTAAAAAGAAAAAAAATATCTAGACTAATTATAGGTACATATTATGTATAATGAGTAGTAGGTATCATATTATTATTGCTGCAGTTGCATTTTGTTCCAAAAATTCAAAAAAAAAATGTCGAGTTTAAATTTTTATAGATAAATATCTTTAAATCTGTTTCACCTCATAATGATCATGTTTTCACAGATCGTTTTATCGTTTTTATTGACCTAAACAATTTTGAATACAAAATATTAGTTTTAGATGACAACATTGTACCAAGTTGCACTCAAATAATGATTGATGTTGTTTCCTACATTTGATATTTTCATTTATTATGTGACATATGTGATGTATACTATACAATAATTTATAATGAAAATAAATAGGTATAATATCTTATAGTATAATAGCATATTATATAGAAAGGAATTTTCTGCAAACGTTTATCAAATATTCAAACCTACCTATAACATTGTACAAAACTCAAGTAAATAAAATGAAAACATTAAATATTTTTTGGCCAAGGAACAGACATAATATTGGCAAAAACATATTTAGGTTAAGGTCAAACCTTTGAATAGTTCTAAAGTAAAAAAAAAATTGGTAAACATGCAAGTTGAACATTTGTTAATTTCTTATATTTCCACACTATATATGGCCATATTATTATAGATGTGTATTATGAAAAGGTAGATACCTATATATCATATAATTATGCGTTTATACTTGTTGAGTCTATCCATCGACCATCATGACTTAAGTTGCTATAATTAAGAATACTATTGTGAGTTTTAATTGTATTGAATAATAATAGGTAATAAGATTTATTAGCAGTATAAATAAAACGGTATTTTTGGCCTAGTAGCGGTAGCCGGTAGTGTTTACCGATTGTAGCTACACGATTTATGTAGGTAACTATTAACTTAATTTTTTAAATATAGCCGTATAATAGGTTAGGTTAAGTTAGGTTAGTTGTCATTATATATTTATACACATAATTTGTATTCGGAAATAAAATATTATTAGGTTGACACCTGAAGATATAATTTAATTTTAGGTTCATATATAATAAGAATAAAGATAACTATAAGTTAGCATGCCTCTACGAGTAGAGTGTGTTTTCTGTTTCTATTTGCTTACGTATCACTCAGACAAATCAGACACATGCGGCAGTGTAAATAATAATTTGTGTAGTGAATAAAGTGACGTAGATTAAACTATACGACCTACTACCTACCTATATATATGTATTTTGTGAGGTTGATACATAAATATTCCGTTCGTGAATATTGTTAAATAGGTACTAGGTAGGTACCTACTTAAAATAATTGTAATTTTAATAATTTTATACTACGTACCTATACCTATACGGCTATACCATATTAGTACCTGTTAGGTGTAATATTAAAATATTATAATTTTCTATATTTTTTTGAGACTCGTTTGTTGTAGAACGGTTTGTTTTAAGTTGGAATCAAAAAACATAAATGTTAAGGCAGAATGCAGATGCGCTTATTATTATGTGATTGATTACATATTATATAACAACCACAGAATAATATTCTGTATACCTACCTAACTAGATATAATAATCGATTATCAGCTGTTATCATTTATTAATTTAATATATTCAAGGATTTGAGTAGGAACCTACAACCTACTACTTATCAAATATTAAATATTGACTTCAATATATTGGGTATGATAATATTTTTCATAAAATTAGACAGTTGGCCGATGGCATCGACTGAAGAAATGTCGATTAGCTGGAACCAAATATAATAATAAACCACGAAAAGACATTAGGCGCATTAGTAAAAATGTCGAAAATCGAAAAATTATGATATGTATTACAATATTTACAACGCAGTCGCGTAGAGCTGGATGATAGTCAATACTCATTAGTCACTACTCACTCGTCTCACATTGCAGTTTACTCTCCACTAATTATTATTTATTACGTAACCGACTTTATATTGATTTATAATTAGTCTTAACAATCATATACATATGTTGTCATTTTTTACGTTACGTTTGTGAAAATTACAAAACGTTTTTGTTTTTATTTAAACATGGTATATTATTTTAATTTCCAATCATTGGAAATTTAATACAATAACCATTTCTAATTTTAAATACAGTCTCTTAAGTTTATAGTAAATATAAATATCTAATCAAATCGGCGTTCAGAGTTGTTTTCAAATGACAAAATTAAACATAATAGCATATAATAATACGGAGGCACACAGCGGCTGTCACCATGCAGCAGTTAATCATTCTTAACAGCATCGTTGTGTTGTGCCCCGTTGTCCGGTTTCTATCAAAACTGCAGCAGTCTCAACTAGTGGTTTCAGGTTAAAACTAAACAACTTAAAGTGCAACGTATCAGCCTTAAATCATATTTTTATAGTTCTAACTGAAATTTGGTCGTTAGTTACTTTAATATTTTTAGATATGATAGGTAGATCTATCTCAAATTCTCAACTAGTAATATTGTCTTCGAGGTGCCGATATCCAGTGTCCTCATGGCTCATTGGCGTTCGTAAAAATATCCATGTATGCTCTATTTCAATTTTTTAAATAAATGATGAGTATATTTATTTTCATTTCCTTATTACTTTTTTCAGCTTTGCTTATGGTGGCATCTGTATATCTCTTCCATATTTTCTAAACCGTTATAAAACCCACATTAATTCTATTCCAACGAAGGATACTGTCATCACATATGTATCGGTGGAGACAATATTCCGGAAGTATCTTGGCCCTTGAACACTTAGGGTAATGATGATACTGGCCTAATATATTATTTCTCTTCAACAGCCAGTGTTCCCTGTATTCTGGAAGCATTTTCAACCAAAATATTTTGTTTAAATTAATAGTGTCATATAGTCATATACATATACGTACCGTGTGTCCACGAAAACTGGGTAACTCAATAACTCAGTTATCTATATTATATACTCAGTATCCTATACATATATTTTTAGAACTATGTCTGCGGGGAATGATGATTCAATAGTCTAGGTTCATGTCCCGCAAACCTATTTCAAAAATATGTATAGGGCATACTGGGTAATATGTGTAATTTAATTATACACTGTACCCCGTTTTCGCGGACACACGGTATATTTATACATATATATCTATTACATTAACCTAAATTTGTTTTAGACCTAGGGATAAATGTTTAGTACCTACCTATAGTTGAACAATTACGTTAAATAGTGTCTATTTCTACCTATTGACAAATACCATCAGGATTAAGTAATAAACACTCCAGTTTTGTTTCGAAAAGCCAATTATGAGAATACCTACCCTTTTGTTTCTATCATATTTTGATCTGTATTTCTGCACTATGACCGTATGGTTTGAAAGCTAATGATTTTAAGATGTTCTGAATTAATAAATTCTTCATTATTATCCTCAATACTCAGTGGTGTTAAGTAGGTATATGTCTGTTACAGAATTATTTTGTGCTCTTGTTCTATAATATTCCCATATTTCAAATAATTTGAGGCAGTTTGAACCTTGAAACAGTTCAGCAAAAGTTTTTGTGACTTGTCAGTTATTTATTTAAAATTAAAATTCCTTGCGCACCACATGATTCTGACCCAGTTGCTAGTATGCTTGCAGGTTTATCTCCTTTGGCCGAGCAAAGGCAGACTGCGGGTATTAGGTTCCTTGACATGTTGTTGTCTGTTGAATGTTAAAATTGAGCCATCTGTCCTTGCATTGCTGATAATATATTTTAAGGTACCTCTGTATTAATTTCAGTGCACTGCTCATTTTTATGTTTCACATGCCACAAGTCACCACCGATTAATATGGCCAATATGGGGCAATTCGTCTCTAAAGAGAGTGACGTTGAAAGATAATGTGGACCCTACTTTTAATTTGTAAATGTATTTTAATTAATTTAATTTGAATTATATATTATGTAATATTAATATGGTAAACTTAAATTGTACATCGTACTCGTGTATTACCTAAGCGGGTTTAACCCGTATACACTATACAAATATGCAATGATAAAACAAAATAAAATAAACAACTGAAGGTTGGCTGTGGTGTAAACTGCAGTATTATACTGATATAGTGATATCATACAAAATACATATGGACAGTGGTGCCCATAGGTTTACAGGTTTTCCATGAACCAGGCATTTAGTAGACATTTAGGCCTCCCCCACCCCAAAATGAACCATAATATTTCATTAAATTTTAAACTCTCAATATTAACTTAGACTAAAAAATTTGATACAATGCGCTTAGTCCTGACGTTTCTCTTTCATAAATTTAAAAATATTGCAAATCCATAGGGATAATTTTTGTTTTGTTAGAGGTTTGAAGTTCAAACAGGAAAAATAGGTACCAACCAACCTCTTTTGCTCAGAATTTTGATTTCGAATATCAATTATGATTTCAAAGTTATTATTTAATGTTAATAGCACAATATACTAATATACTATTATCTTGTCATTATGCTTGTGTCGAGAAAAGTGTAACAGGTGAAGTGTCCACATCGAGTTTCGGTATTCCGTCTGATCGTTTTTAAAAAGTTAATTTTACGACATATCAGGATCTCTGTCATGTCAATATCTAGATGGGGCGAGCATCAGGGGAGACTTTGAGATTGCGTCTCCCCTTAGAAAAAAAACCCAACTACTATAGTAAATAATAATTAATTGAAAATCAAAATGTATAGAAGTATTTTTATCCGAATTAAAAATATATTATATCGTTTTCTTTGTTTGTTATAAGTGCACAGATCTAAAATCAATAAATGGTAATTTCGATGGAAATATTATTTTACGACGATCGCCGATTCAGTAAAATTGCCGCCCGGCAGTTTCAATCGCAGTATGTAATGTTAGCGCTGGACGGACAGAGTGGACAGTGGAGAATAGCCCGAAAGAGGCATCGAACTGGGTTCACGACAAATGCCTTATTATTACATGCCGTGCCGCACTGCCACCGCACCTTCGTTAGCCACTGTAGTACCACAGAACAATAATGGTAGTACTGCGTACGTCTGTAAGCCGTCATAATTTATTATTGTACATTTAATAATTACTATTACAGAAGCTGCTAATTAAAGTATCCTCAGAATATTTTCTCACGAACCGCCACTGCAGGTCATTAGAACAGCGATCGATAATATTTCTAAAAACAAGAACGGATTTCACGGCAACACTGATATATTATTCCAAATTCACAGCAATATTCTACACCAACGGTAACAATTATTTTGAATTATTATGAATCGTAATTTATTATAAATATACATAATTCAGTTTTCAGCTGTAATTCTAAATGATATCGGATATCAATATCATATACCACATCTATGTTTTAACTACTAAAAATACCATACCTAAACGAAAGTACCTAAATAATTAAAATACAATTTTGTGATGAGTTGTGCATCATGATATAGTGTTTGACGTGTATGAGCACTATAGCAATGATCAGACATGCTACATTGATAATTTAAGTCTTTAAATTAACTCAAAATTTACTTTTAAAAAATGTTCTCTAAGGGGTGGGCAGATTATTTCATCAACGACTTCTCGACATAAATACTTTCTGTGACAAGCGTATGCACTGAACCAAGGGATCTGTGTGACGACGGCCTATGTGTAGGATCTCTAACCCGGAGGAGACTAAGTGATAAGCAAAAAAAAATTCGTTGTTATCGTTGCTTAATGACAAACGATATTATATAAGTACCTAACTATTTGGGCCGCGGAAAAATGCGAAAGCCGATCCCGCGGCGTCCTATAATTGTCCACGTCTTAGGTTCAAACTGAAAAAAAAAAGTACCAAACTATAATTTTACGACAACCCGGAGCACAATTCACTGAACCCGTATCCCGGAGACTTAAATGTTAACCCGTAGAGGTGGCAACACCGCCTATGTGTGATGAGTTGGGCCTTGGTTTTTTTTTCTCTACTCATTATTATATCTATAATATGTTGCGATTCTCCTCTCCCTCAATTTTCTGATCCTCTTACTGTACAGAACGGTAAAAATAATAATATTACATTAAAATAGCGTTCGTCGCAGATATTTCAAATTTCGCGGGCACCGATGCCGGACGCATCCAAAGACATTCGTGTTTAAATTATCAATAACGTTTACACTGCTCCGCCCCCCGCCCACCGTCCAATAAACAGCTGCCTGCGCAACAATACACAAAAAATTTTCCGAGTGATTGTCGAATGTTGATTTGTGTGCGTAATAGCTTGAAAACCTGTGTCGATGGTCGAAAGTTTCAATAGTTCTACTCTACTTGGGTTGTCAATATTTTCGGATTACATTGTATGATACCTTTTTATCTATACGGTGAGGATTATCGACACTCTTACGTGTGTCGGGAAAGCGAAACAAATAAATACACATTATTACTCGCACATAATATAATATATACAACATATACGTATATAATATAACAATTAAATTTCTGAGGTAAGTACCGCAACAAAAGGTTATCATATTATATTATTATTTGGAGGACATGAACGGCAGTCCTTCCTGTTCAGAATCCGTTCTATTAAGGTATTCAATTATTCCGAAAAAACCGTAATTTACAATTTACATATTATTACGTTTTGCATTTTGATAATCTATTTATGTCGATCAGCTTCACTAACCTACTTTAATGCAAAGCTCAGTCGACGTTGGACATTATCATTTTTTTTTTCATCCAGCAGGTTTTGCCATGTCTGTTCTGAATCATACGTGTGATGATCAGCCCGAGTGTCCATTGTGCATGGAAGCGTTTGAAGTGGATGACTTAAACTTCTTTCCATGTACATGTGGCTACCAGATATGTCGCTTTTGCTGGCATCGTATTCGTACCGATGAGAATGGCTTGTGTCCAGCATGCCGCAAACCTTATCCTGAGGATCCAGCTGATTTCAAGCCGCTCAGTCGAGAGGAAGTAGCTAAATTAAAGGCAGAAAAACGACAAAAACATCAACAAAAAAAGAACAAGATTACTGAAGACAGAAAAGTGTTAAATAACATGCGAGTACTGCAAAAAAACTTGGTGTTTGTAGTTGGACTGCCTAATCGGATATCAGAAGCTGAAGTAAATATCTAAGCATTTATTTGCGTCCTCTAGTGCCTACAGTTTATTAAAATTACTATTACTATCAAATTTTAATACCTTTTATCTTTCATTATAAATATTAAATTTCTTTATTAGAATGCATGTATTTAACAATTATTTCTAAAAAAACAAAAACTAACCTCGTTTTGTAACAATGATCTCGGAAATCAAAATAAATAATAATATATAGGTATCTAAGTAATTAAAATTAACACATACATCATACGTGTATGATAACATTGTTTTGTTGATGATTATTATTATCAAGGTCTAGAATACAAAACCATATAAACATATACATAAAAAATGTTATATTATATACGTTAAAACCCAAAAACTAAGCAATTTATTTTACTGACGTAGATAAGTAACTTTCTACCTATACCTATTACTTATATAAGTGTCTAAAAAAATAGTGATAAAAATTAAAATAATTTATGTAGGTACAATGTAAAATTATGATAATAAAAAAATTCATTAAAATAAGTTAGTACGGTACATTACTGTTGTGGTAATGAACATTATTGGAGTATCGATAAACAACAATCAATCTAATCAATTTTCTCAATTTTATATGCTGACAATTTTCAATATTTTATTCTGGAATCAAGGTTGCATATTTTAAAAATTATGTATAACATTTTTTTCATTGCTTTTTACTTTAAAGTTATTGAGATTTATTTTACACTTCAGACTAAAAAAAACGTATGTTATAAATGTTATAATGATATCAAGTGCAAAAGACGCATGTGCATTTGGCTCCAAACATTTAGGTCCCCATATTTTATTTATTTCCTTATAACAAATTAACATATTAACTGTTTTTCTCATCAGCTGTGTTGATGTTTATAATCCATGCTTAATAAACGAATTGGCAATTATGGTTATTTTATCGCCTATGTTTATAAATCTGTAAATGTACAAAAAATATCATTATGTAATGTTTTTAAATAAACATAATAATACAAAAGTAATCCAACAAATGAAACAACTTCTTAAAAAAAATATATATTTAAAAAAAAATTGTAAATATAATCGTAATGTACATAGATTGTGCTATATGTATAGTTTTTAATACAGAGAATAAAAAAATTCAAAATAGCCATTTTCTAAATCTAATTTTTTAGAAAAATATTTTATTAAGTCAATCTTATCTTTTACAATTTTTTAAATTATCGATTTTTTTTTTGGAGTAAATTAATTCAAAATATAATAACCTTTTTCAAAGTATTCCTTATAGGAACATATATGGCACATAAGAAAACCTTAAATTATTTACCATCCATATAATAACTAGAATCAATTTTTCATTTGTCTGGTCTTTTTGTCACATTTTGTGTTTCAAATATAATTAAAAAAAGTTAATTTTTTAATAATTACACTTACTAAGTTTTGGTATAAGTAATTATTAAAAAAGTATTTTTATTTCAATTTTTATTTGTTCGTAATAAACTATTTAATAACATGTACCTATGTATTATATATTTGTTCATACATTCAGCAACTATCTAATTAAATATTGTTTTTTTTATATTGATCTATATTAATATAAAAAAATTAACTATATATTTTAGTAGAACAAAATAATTATATAAAAATAATATATAATTTATCGATAGCCTAATCAATAAGCAAATTGACTAGTTAAAAATATTCAATTAATATAATTTATTATTATTATTTTATTAAAATATATAGTCATTATTTTTAATTATTTAAAATTTTAAAAAGAATAATTTGTATGCTATTTTAAAATAGATATTTTATTATTTATTCAGTTATTTTAACAAAATATGTATAAATTACAAATACCAAAATAAGTTCAACTTGATCAATATGTAGTTTGTGTATTTAAATTTGACTATATTTGGAAATATTATGAAATTTTAGACGCTCAAGAAACATGAATATTTTGGGAAATTTGGGAAAATATTAAAAGTTGTTATAAATCAAAGTACTTCGTATATTGGCACACAGGTAAAATAAAATTATACCCATACCAATTGTCTTAACTTTTTTTCTTCATATATATTATATAAATATAATTATAATCTCAAATGTATTTTTAATTCTTAGGGTCCAAGTGCAAGTGCTTATGTAACATACTCAAGATGCGAAGATGCGCTTAGGGCTATACTTGCTGTCAACAATGTCATTATAGATAATAGAGTATTAAAAGCATCTTTGGGTACAACAAAATATTGTTCAAATTTTATGAAAAATCAACCTTGTCCGAAAACTGATTGCATGTATTTACACGAAATGGGTAAATAATTAACTATTAAATTATTAATTTTATTTATAAATATGGAAAATATATATTTACAGGAGAACCAGAAGCAAGTTTTACAAAAGATGAAATGCAGCAGGGTAAACACCAAGAATATGAAAAGAAATTATATGAGCAATACAATGTTGTGTTAAGGTATGTCATTATTATTATTATTCAAAATTAGTACTTCATTTTTTTTTTTTTTTTTTTTTACTTCATAGTAGGAGACCAGAAAATTCTCCTCCAATTCAAATTTCTTCAGTTAACAATGGTGTGATCGAAAATTTGTCACAAAATAATAAGGAATCGTGGCCTTCTCTTAATAATGGTACATCACGCAATGATTCTCCAGGTAAAATATCTATTAACGTGTACTACACCATCTTTAAATACTTGTGTACTTATTGATCAAATTGTATTTAATTTAATTAATTAATTAATAATTCAATTAATTGTATTTAGTTGAAGATGATCGATTATATGAAGTTGAATTTAATTTAACGAATCACAATTCACACTCTGATAAAACTTTAGAAAAAGGGGAATCTCAAAATGTTAAAATCAATGGTCATAAAAACAAAAAGAAATCTAGTTCACCAGAAAATAGGTTTGTAGTTAATTCGTTTTTTATGATATTAAAATAATATTAACTTGACTAATAAATATAATATTGTATTTTTTCAGGAAAGGTAAGGTCAAAACTCCAAGTTCTATACCTTCAGCTGAAGAAGAACAATTAAGTACATTAGATGGTGAATGTACTGAAAATAAAAGAAATTTGATTAAAGAAATTTGGAATAATGAACCATCGCTTAGCAATAACCAATTAGAAAATGATACCCAAAGCGGTATGTATATTTGAATTTATTACACTTGTCGCTTAATACTGAGTTGATATAACTAAGATCTGTCGTAGAAAACTATCTAGAAAACCATTTTATTTATTTTTATTATTATAATCATAGTGCCACGTGTTACCATTGAAATTATTTTGGGGTGCTCAGCACGGTCGGCTCATTTTTAAATGATCTGGATCATTCCGTTCAATACATTGAACCAGATTGAACAACCCATTTGTTATTGAGATACTTTTTTCACTGTTTTGGATATATCTGGCTTGTAATTTCTGCATGCTACTCTTAACAAGTCATCAAGATGTAAATCAATAAGTTGATTTTTGTACATATTTTTGAGTATGAAGTTTCACATACATGTGAAGATTGTTAGCAAAAAGTGGGCACATTTTTGTATAGTTTTGTATTTTCTGGTTATAAATTTCATAATTGTTTATATTTTTTTGTTCTCTATTAACTTTGAAAATAACTTACTAATCGTATCATTTTTTAATTCAATAAATTCATCAAATACTTTTGAATAATCAGATACAATCAATGCAGCTAATTTTGTTATACTCATTACTTTTAAGTGCCAAGGATTTTGTATCAGTAAAATCTTCTTTTAAATTCATTGGATAAGGCAGCTAAATGATTTAAAATTATTATATTGTTTGTTTGAGAAATGATAATGTCTCTTACTTAGCTTTTGTAAGGGTTGGGAAATTATGTAGCATTTGGCTCTGTATTTCCTTGTAATAGATCTCCAGTTTCTTTTCAAAAACAAAAACTAATATTATCTGACTTTTTTACCTCGATTACTGATGTTCTAACTTAATTAAACTCCCAATAACAGATTACCGTGTTGAATTTTATGAAAGTAGTATAGTACTGCAAATGTAAGTGGCTATATTATTATCATAGATTATAAATATTGAAGATTGCTCACTGTCCGGTTTTTCGGTGACACAAAATATTTACTCCTTATTCTGTACAGTATCCATCTCTTTTGCAAACATAATACCTACCTTTTAAGCTATGTGAAAAATGGTTGATAATGTATGTATGTTTATTTGTGTGAATAGTGAACACTTCATTTAATTTGATTCTATAGGGAATGAGGACCTATAAAATAATCCCCATAAATACTGATAAGTGATAAGTAATATTATTGATAATAAATGCTATAAATTGCTCACTGGCTGGTTTTTCGGTGGCATGAAATATTTACTTCCGGTAGATGGTGAGATGACATGACTACTAGCGATTACAATGTTACGCGACATTACAACCACAAGTCCACACCCAATAACATGGTTGCCCGGATTAAAAATGTTGGGTAACGTTGTAATCGTTAGTAGTCACTTTGCCTCGCCATCTACCGGGAGTAAATATTTTGTGCCAACAAAAAACCAGCCAGTATCTATAGTATTTATAATCAATGCTATTATCAAGAATGGATGGTTAAAGCCAGTGCCATTAAATTTTATCGCCCCATTTGAGAAAAAATATGCCTTATTTCTTATTCTATTTAAACTTCCTCCACTCTCCACACCCACCCCTCACACCTCACATTTTAAACAAAGAAACAAATTTTGTTTCTATAGCAAAAATATAAATTTAAAATCCTTTCAACATTTATTTATTGTGCTATAACAAAAACTAATAGTTCTATAGATTTATTTTTATAACACTATTGTTTTAATGTGAATTTAAATCCTAATAAGAGGACTATAGCCCCCTATAATTTTAAATTTAGATTTCTTACATCTAGGTTTTTTTTGTATTGTTTTCAACTACTTAAAATAATAATGTTTATTTTTATGATTATAATTATTTAGAATCATTATTTGAAAATCCACAAAAGCCAGCTTCAATATTCGAACAAGATAACAATAATTCATTTTTCTCTTCAAATTTCTCTAAATTAACAAATGGTAAAACCAGTCCTGGTAAGATCATATTTTATTATAATTGTTCATTTACTTCAACAGTATTCATTTTTTGTATCTATTATATATAGTACTAAACAGTGAACCCGATTGGAGTCCTCCAGTCAGTGCAATTTTACCTCCAATACCAGATGTCCTACCACAAGTACAAACATCTGAGGATTGGCAAGCAGCATTTGGTTTCTCAAATAATAGTAATAGTTCTCGGAATAATTATTCATCTTCGGATTTAAATAGAACACTGGTAAATATCTAATATATTGATATGTATAATTTATATATCTAATTGAGTATTTAAAAAAAAAATTTAACGAAATTTTTAATGTTTTGCAGTTAAATTTACCATCAGACGATGATATATTTGATTCGGTTTCGGTTACACAACGTGCACTTTCAGAATATATGGAACAACAAAATCATATTAATATGTATCAATCTAGACTTCAAAATTCCGGGTATGAATAAAATTCAATGATGTACTACTTAAAAATTACTGACTTTATAATTTGATATGTTTAACAATGTTATCAATAATTTTTTTTTTTCAAGGTTTCCTTATTGCACAAAATTAATGGATAATCTTCATATAAATAATACTGCTCCCACAAGAACATGTTTACCGCCTCCCGGATTTTCATCGGCTCCTAATCAAGTCAATTCCTATGGTATCAGTATTCCTCGTAACACTGGTAATTTTCAATTTTATATATTTCATATTTTAAAAATAATTGCTTTAATAATAATAATAATACAAAGTACTATGAAAAAACTATTTATAGCTCTGAGAATTTTACGCCCTAAATATTAAAAATAATGAATCTATAAAATACAGTTAAATTTTTTATTTTAAACAAGTTTTGAACCATAAAATAATTTTAATTAAATTAAATATAAAGTTTTGCGGACTGCATGATTTTAAATTTTCTTTATGGACTTTTATTTGAAAAAAAAAATTATTATTCTCATTCAATATTCCATTTCCCTTGTGAACAGGATTTTTACATTGTTTGAACATGTTTGAAAAATTACGATTAATACTATTCGATTACTCGATTACGAATCCTTGTTATTTATTAGTACGTTAAAAAATTACCGTTTTAAATAAAACACTTCAAACTTTAAAAATTGAATTTTAGTGCTGAATGTTCTAAACACCCTAAAATGTTCTAAATATAACCTTAAAATTAAAAAATGTAAAATAAAAACTTCTTATTCTGATTAACTAATATCTAAAATGTACAAGTTTTAAAACGAGGATCGCTTAGCTAGGTTTGGAAAACAATGCAAAGTACATTGAAATCCCTGCCATAACTATACATATTATAGTTTAGTATAGTAATTTATCATCTGAATGTAGTTCAGTAGTGTAGCTGGAGCTCAATCAAGGGAGGAGGTGCTATTTAAAAATTGTAATACTCCACAAAATATTGTGAGGAATTCCAAATTTTCCATTAATTATTTTTAACCGTACATTAATGTATTGTTTTACTAATTGCTTACCATTTATTTGCTGTTATAAAAAAAAAAATGTATGAGATACTTATTATACTTGAATCCTAAAGTCATGTAACACTCTTACCACGGCCAATGCGGTTGAGTCCTTGGTTGGTTATAATACTCGTAAAACAAAATTATGAAATACATATTTATTATATTTATTTTTTTTCTACAATTTATATATTTATATAGATACCTACCACGGATATAACCATGATTAAAACATCACCATTAAAAATGCCAAGGGGGGCATACACCCATCCCCCCTCAGCGCTACGCCACTGGTGTAGTTAAAGAGTTTAAGCACTGAGTAGATAATATTATAATAATAAGTGTAAATGAAAAATAAGAGATTTATAAATAATACTTAGTTAAAAAAAATATGTCCAAATAAAATTAAAAATGATTTTAAACTTCTAAAGTTTAATATTTCACTTTGTATTTTATATACAGGTAACACTAATAAATTGCCACAAAGTAATCCATTTGCATTACAACAACAATTACGTCAATCATCTTCTCATAGTGAGTATTAACAAAGTATAAACTAAATGTGTAATATGGAAATCAATATGTTTTATATTTATATAAATGTGTACTATTCAGATTTGGATTGGTCATCAATAGATCCAGCAATAGTTACAGCAACTCCACATTGCAATTTATATACAACACCGCCGCCACCACCAGGTTTTAATATGAGACAAGCGTTTGACTCAAATCTATGGTTGTTCAACAACCTTATATAAATGTGCCTTTACCTCCATGTGATACCTGCGCAAAAAGAAATAGTAATGGCAGACAATTTTGGTGCGTATTGAATTATTATTTATAGAAACAAAATATGATATATAATATGATTGTTTATAAACTACATTTTTTATTTTTCAGATTATGAAAACCTAACAAAATCCGCGCAATACATTATATTAATTTATTGAATTGTTTACAATTCAAGAAAATAAAAAATTGCCAAACATTTATTATTAATACATTTATTATCTTAATTATTATTCTTATATATTATATAAATTGATTATCATAAAAATATTTAGAGCTGCTTTCAACATCATTTTATTATTATTTCATTTAGTTAATAGTTCTTTAAACAACGCCTAATCAATTATTAACTCTGTTGAAATTTCTGGAGGTAAATACGTACTGTGCAAATGGAATATTAAAACAATTTATTAAATTCTTATATTGATTACTGTTTTATTTGCTCAAAACTATGTTATTGAATTGAGTAAATGACAAATAAATGAAATGGGAAAAAGTCTACTCTTGACTTTTAATACATCATTATTTTAGTATAATTGTATTGTATTTTTTTTATAAATAAGCCAACTGATTAGAACATTATTTTTAAATTTAAAGATTCTCATTTGATATTTATGCATTTTCTATTTCATTTTAAATAATAATGACTACACGTGTCTCATTTATTTTCTGAATTAATGGGGGTAAAAATATGGGAAATAATATTTATTTTAAACAATAAAAATTTGAGTTGTGATACATTGTTTTTAAAATTCTACCTTGTAAAAATAACCACGAAAACAGATGAACCATGTTAAGGTAAAACTGTACACTGGGAGACTAAGAATAAATTTAAAAATAAAAGCTCCCAAATCAAAATAATGTGTATGTTAAGCAGTAGTCTTGGCCAAAGCCCAATAGCATACATGATATAATTTATCGAAGCTTTCAAGGAATAAAAATAAAAATATAATGACTTCATAAAATTAACCTTACCATAACTTGTGTAATTCTTACAATAATAAACAATTGAAAATAATTGTCTACTTAAATTCTAATTTATAAGTTATGTGGTATGTATCATGTATCATAATAGTAAGCATGAAATATAATATTCTCAATATTACCATTCTTTATTTTAAACAATTTTTAAGAAAAATCATTAAGGGTGCCATACTAAATAACAATTACAAAAATTAGGAAAATCTCGCTGTGCTATATAATAGGTATCACGTATACCTCTTAATTGAGTAAGTCGCTGATGAATGTATTAAATTATTTGTTAAGATAGACACACATTTTTTTAATAAGCATTTAAAGCTTGAATTTTGACAAAATTTATTAAACTAAAAATTCAAAAATGTTCAACTTTTATAGCTAAGGATTGAAAATTTAAAACAAGGTACCACGTAAATAGATGTAGATTGATTCTGACTGTCTTCGCTCAGGTATTGATATTATATCATTGAATTCAAATGTGACACCATGCATTGCAGTGACCCACTTGTAACCTACTGTACAACAGAGCGACACCCACTTGACAACCTTTAAAAACGTATCATCTGTATGTACAGTAAAGTAAGAGGATGTTATAGTTAAAAAGAAAGACACTTTCTCCAATAATTGAATAATGTAGGGACTAGCCACCGACATGCGGACCTTCCAAGATTTATTGTGGCTCAAAATCAAAAACTATACCTATTTAACTATTAAGAGGACGTAACGCTGGTAATTGTTTTCTCCGTCCTACAAGTGCGTATAGTCCTATATAGTATAGCAAATTTACGCTCAGTAGATCACGTTTAGCTTCGTTCGTTTAAAAATTAGAGTGAATCTATTATGAAACTTGATGTTAAGAACATTATCTGTGCTTGTACGTGAGTTTTTACGATAGTTCAGTTATTAAGTGAGCTAAGAGCATTTTTAATTTACTGTTATATATGCAAACTTGCTAAAAAAAATTGAACTATGTAAAAAACTCAGTTCACGGACAAATCAGCGTTAGTGTACCTTGCTTTGTGAATCTGCCTATAATTTTTAGAGAATTTTAGTTGTTTTCGTGACACACCAAGCCACTAACCTAAATTTAACTGTAAATTACATTACAGCCTGTAATGCAGAATGCAAACCTAGGAAAATCCCACAGATAATAATATATTGTGACATATTAACTGTATTGTAAATTCAATGAAATCTATGTTATACAGATTTAAGTTAAAAGTGGGATTGCTAATAATGCTAATGCTCAGTTGAGAAATTTTTGATAAATCAATCAATTTTGAAATTTATGCGACATAACAAAATAATTTTTAATAAATTTATTTTGTCATGTTATACGATACGGTTATATTATGTCACGTCAACGAAATGTCAAATATAACTTCTGTGATATGTGTATTTTGAAAGGTTTATTTTAAGTTAAGTCTCAACAACTTTATAACATACTTTTTGTTTTTAAATACTCATCTGTTAGATGTTCATTCAATAACATGGCTAGGATGTTATTAATGTCAGAGGATTAAGGAATATACAGGGATTCAAAATAAACAATAATTTATCCTGTTTGTCATTTTTATAGGTAATTAAAATAAATACATTAATGAAATTGGTTGGACTAAAATAATAATGCGGTGTTATGGGATATACCTGGCCATAACCAATAGGCATTGCAAAGAGTTTTCTTAATGTGGAAAATTTGCTTTTTGCTACTTTGCACAAATCTGTAATGATAGCCACTCTATAAACTAATGTCTAATACTAAAAAGAGTGCCATCATCATAATCCTTATTATATAATATATATATATTATAATATTGTACACACAGTCACACAGATGCTTATATTATAATATAGACATCTGTTTGTCATATATTGTTATGTCCTTACCCAAATAAACTGTCCCATCGGCTTGGACAACAACCATCGGCCCGATTCACACAACAGCACTCTCAATGCGTACACCCTTGGCAGCAGTCATACGTGATGAGCTTTATAATATTATATATTCAATATAATATTTGTGTGTCTTAAATAATAAATGTACTTTTTCAAATATCTCTAAATCTCTAATATATCAATTTATTATGTTCCTGATTAATTTGATATTAAACTATAAATAAATCAATGTTAAACCTATTTCTCCTTCCTTCATTCATCGAATGGCCAACAAGTCTGCAGTTGCTCTAGGGTAAGTTAAGTTGCTATAAAATTAAATCCTTATATATATATATATATACTTATGTGTGTGTACATATATACATATAAGAAGGTAATAATTTAGAGTGTGTATGCAATATATATATATATATAAATAGTAAATCATATATGTATAAGTAAATATTAGTAAATACTTATATAATGTGCACACATCCTATTCTTCATATTACTACAAATCTTTAGAAAAATAAAATAGGTACCCTTGGGTCATTAAACATCAAGTCATATTATGGTATTAAAATAAATACTTAAAGAAAATATTTAAAATAAAATGAATTATGAAATGTACACTTTTTCTCTAAAATTGACAAAATATGTAAATATATATATTTATAGGTACATTCAAAATTTTCTTTTTGTCTCATTGATATATAATGGATTTACTTTTCAGTCTTCAATAAATTGAGAGCCTATACAAAAATATTAACCATACAATTCCTACAACTTCTGTGCCTTATTAATTATACAATAAGTCATTACTTTTTATTCATAACAAAAATATGTATGCTGCTCAAGCATATATAAGTAACATCTAATATTATTTCTAAAGAAAAATCTAATTTAATTACCTTAAAAATGACTTCAATATCACTTATCAATTAACGTTATTTTTTATTTAAGCTCAATTATATATTATGCTATGTTTGTTATTTAATAATTTAATAGAAAAAAATATAAAAAAAAATTGGCTTCAATTACAAAGACTAAATATTAAACTATATTTATTATATGAACACCTATTGTTGTTCTCAAAATAATGTTTACCAGTTAGAAAAGATTATTTTGGTTTGATTCATACCTTGCATTCATAGACGTCGAACATGTGCATGTGCTCTGAGACTCAATCACCTATTGAAATTATATATTTCTAAATTCAAAACATTTTCTATTTGTGCACTTAGAATAAACATAAATAAAATATTATATTATTAAAGTACAGAAAAATATGCACCACTATAATTATATGTTCATAAAATCAAAAATACCTAAGTTCCCCAAAATACTTTTATCTTATAAATTATAATGTAAACATTTAAATTGTAAATTTAAATATTATAATATATATGCTCAAAGTTTTAAAAACGTGTTTTTGAGTACCTATTTAATTAAATTTTTAAACTTTTTCTTGGGTATCAATTGATAAACTTGATTGACATTAAATTAATACTACTGTTCTATTGAACGATTGCAATCTATGATAAATTGTTTTACTTATAAGACTTTAGGTCCTATAGTATAGGAGAATCTCACATATTTTCTGTATGTAGCAGAAATTCTCACTGTTAAGCAACTAAAGGAATCAATGAAATAGCCTAGATGGTGTTTTGGCAATGTAACACCCTCAACTCTCAATGATATTTATGCAAAAAATAAATTTACTAAGCATATCAGATATATAAAAGTTATAGTTCATATTTGATTAAATTATTGTGAAGAGTGACAACAGAGTTTGTGAACCCCCCACAAATCATATTTAAATTTAAAACTACGCTCCTAAAAATAATCCTGGCTACTGATGGGTAACCTCAGATAATTTTTTCTCATCAAATTTTCTTAACAAGTAGTGGTTAACATACTGCTGATGCTGATGTTTTTCTTTAGGTATATAACAATTAATTATTTATTAAAAATTTAAAAATTATGGATACAATTATTATAGGAATTTTTTTATAATTTCAAGTAAAGTATGTTATATTTGAAATTATATTATCAGTCATTGAATACAAAATAATGTTTATGTAATAATCATTCCACTTGATGCTGTATTTACATTAGTTTTAAAATAAAAAATATGAATACATTTGTAACTTAAAACAATATTTGTTGAGAAATCACAACATTCACTTATCGTTAACAAACATTCCACTCTATGATAAAGGTTAAAATTACTAATCTAAACTATGTTACTCATTAAAAAAAAAATATTAGGAAAACTGATAAGGTATAACTCGAAGAATCTAAAATATGATTCATTCTTGAGTTTGTACAATGAGCATAATGCTCCCCTGTGAGTTGTCACATTCCACTTGATGATTGTTCCAGTCTTTACTTTGACAAAACGTAGAACAATATGGTGTACGTCGACACAATGAACACTCTGCAAATGCATCTCTATTGCAATTGGCACACTACAGAAAAAAAAAATTGTATTGTAAAGAATAATCAATAATATACAATCAAGTATATGTGTACTACCTTTTTAACATCTGGTATATCATCATTACTTGGCTGTAATCCTGCCGCCACACTTGAAATTGTCTCCACATCAAAATCATTCCTACGAAAAATAAATTAAC
Organism: Nasonovia ribisnigri; assembly: GCA_027563435.1. Classification (NCBI taxonomy): domain Eukaryota; kingdom Metazoa; phylum Arthropoda; class Insecta; order Hemiptera; family Aphididae; genus Nasonovia; species Nasonovia ribisnigri. The sequence continues at coordinate 52,998 of JANEHU010001354.1, read as the reverse complement.
ACCAGTTTTATAAAATCAAAGTGATAAACATTTTTATAAATTAGTAATTACCTATTTTCTATAGAATTCTCTTTGGCCCTCTTAAGTTCTGCTAACAACTCCTGTTTTTCCGTACCCCATTTGTACTTGGCAACACGCATAGAGTTACGAAATTGGTGAACCATTTTTATCATTCTCGAAGACATCTTAATTCAAAATAAAATATTAATAATAATGATACTAATTATACATTAGTATATTATAATTGATTTAGAAAAGAATAGATTTTCATAAGAAAAGTTAAAATGTTTTACTAATTCAATTAAGTCGCTAAAAAAATATACATACATATTACATACATTTCAAAACCATAATTTTCATAGGGTATACAATTCAAAACTTTAATTGCTATTAGAGAAATATTTTTTCTTAATTAAGTTATTTAAAAGCCCACAAAGGAAAAAGAACCTGATGAGGGATTTCCTGACTTATATAAAAAGAAGGAATGAAATAAAAATAAAAAATTTACACATTTGAAGTATTTGTATTTTTTTTTAGATTTTAGTAATTTTAAATTTTAAACTAATTAATGAATCCAGAAAATCATAAGAATGATAACACAATATTAACTGTGACATTTTAATAGCCCATACATTTATGCGTTTTATACGCATTTTTAAGAAATATAATTTTTTTTTATTTGATATGAATATTTATTTAAATAATAATCTGTTCCTCTAATCATGAGTCAAATGAAATATAATTTAAAAAAACTTACATTTTCTAACTTTTTAAACATATCTTCTGTTGAATCATTTGGTTGAACAATTTCAGCTTGAGAAATATCACCCGTCTGTAGAAGCATGGGTTCTTCATCTTTTATATCTATATCGACATTGTCTAATGATATACCTAAACTGCTATCGCAACTATCTTCATCATTACTAAGAGCTGTACCATCATCAATTTTTTTCTTTTTTGAATGACTAGACGAATGTTTTTTGGTACGTATTCGTTTGTATGGTGTAAACAGTCGTACAGGACCAGTCTAAAATTATATGCATAAACATCGTAAACATCTTACAAAAAATATCAATGATCAAGAATAATATTGTACTTACAGCAGATTCGTCATCACAACAGGCTGCACATGTACAACTCATAGCGTGTGGTAATAAAACTCCATCGTATATTAATGTTTGCAAACTACGGCCACCAAATCGTATACTTCTTTTCCAGTCCTTACTAGAAGCCCTCCCACAAAGGGCTTCAAACTCACTAGGTGTGTACCATTGGTTTCCAAACTTAATACACTTGCCTCGACAGCCAGAACCAAATTTTTTTTTATGCAGTTCTGCATTGGTGGTCTATAGATATAATAAAAAATTATGACAATAACTCTAGTATTCATGTAGATATATCCTTACTTTGCATCGGACTGGTAAAACTGGCAACCTAGCAGCTTCGGTATATGAATAACAAGGTGCTGTATTTGGGGATGATACACCTTGATCAGTCTCTTCTTCATGAACATTATTAGTGGTCGAGTTATCTGGTCTAAGTACAATATGAGCAGTTTTGAAAGTGCCATCCTTAATAGATTAAATTGCATTAGTAAATGTTCAGTTGCGAATACCAAGGGGTTTTAAAATTTAAATTACTTCGGCTCGAACTACAGTTCGCCAGGTATCACCGTCAACTTGAGTGCGTGTATCACAATTTAAACAACTGTTATCCACACACAAGAGAGGTTTGAATTCATTTGATTCCGAAAGCTGAAATCAAAAATATAAATCTTATAATTTATGTCATGGTTAATACAATTATTTTACTATAACAATCACTATAATAACGAAGATAAAAAAATATTTAACATATTTCTAAGTTTATAACATGTACTTGTTTGTTATTATGACAAATTGCCTAAAATGAGACAGGTGCCCAAGCTCAGATAAGACCAGCACACGGGGCTAGACTAGATTTTAGTAGATCTTGTATACAACTTATTTGTTCTAACCCAATTAAACAGGTTTTGGATGAGCAAAGGTTCAAAAACTCAACGGGTCAGTACTTAGCTTCTTTAACACTTCTGGTGCCTAAACTTTAAAGGTAATAATCCCATATTAAGATGATCTATAATAATATGATAATGAAAAAAAGTAATTTTATTACAGATTATATGAATATCTAATCTGATTTTATGGCAGGTAATTTTTTATAGAAAGTATGTTTATCAATTGGTCGATAGGAAAGACTGTAGGGTTGCCATATGTTCCGGTTCGGTACTGGTTTTCAGTATGACATCTCGGTATCCCAATAATGTGTTTCGGGACAGCCAATTGTTCCGGAATAAGAATTAAATATTTTATGTTCGTCTTTTATTAAATACTTTTGGTTGAAATAGTTCAGCTAAGTACCAAACAACTCAGACTAATCTCCCGATGGAGAACACATCGGATACAGATTAATAGTTTTACATTTAAAAAAAATATTATGTATTGTAATAATACTGTATTGTCAAATAAAATACATTAACACTAAAAAAAAGGTTCCAAAAAACATACTGGGTCTCGACAGTATTGATAGCTATCAATAGTACCTACACAACAGTACATAATAAAAATATTCTCAAAACTCATGAACGTTGAATACTCTCAATGCAATTGAAAACCCATGCAAAAATAAATACCTAAAAATTGTTGTGACACATTTTGTTCCAAGTGAAACATGATCATCAGTGACAGCGCAAAAGTAAGTTCTGTGAGTCCAAAGACTTGTAGATTTTTTGTAATAGGTGGGTAGGTTGTGGGCGACCCACGTTAGAGAGAAAGTAGGTACTTGAAGTATATTTCATTGGCTTAAGCTTAACTGTGTTAGCAAAAGAAGTTGGGTGCATTAGCTTTGATTTAATAATACAAATTTAATATACCTATCTATTATATGAAAGCGAGGTCTTTCATGTCAATAAATGGTGGGTGGGTCAAACAATTGTTTGTTGTCTCGCGCATAATGTAAGTTGGCACAGCCGCTGAATATCGTAGTACGTAATCGGGATGGGTGACCAAACCAAACAGCGTCCGCGGGATAAAATTCAACTACCGACATTATTATCCAATAGTCAAATGTAGTATTATGTTTTGCGATGGGCCAATTGGCAACCTCCCCGGCGGTCGTCATCATTGAACTAAACCGTTTAAGGATAAAATATAATGATCTCCTACTTAGCGGGAAAAAAACGGAGAAAATATCCTGTTGTGACGGTCGTGTCACGTCGTCGCGACGGCATAAAAATCATACGAAATCCAAAAAAAACGTTGACGGCGGTACGTCAGAGAGTCCGCCCCCGTCAACGTTGTCGATCACGTACCTGCAACGAGTCGGCGGTAATGACGTTGAACGTGCCAGCGCCCGACACGTTAATGAGCTGCCCGACGGGTATGGAGGACACTTGTACTTGAGACGACGCGACGTGTTCGGCTGCGGCCGTGGCGTACGTGGCGGCCGACACGGAGACGTCCGACGACGACGACGACGACGGCGGCGGCGGTCCGTTGCGGTTTTCTTTCACCGCGTCGGCGGCGGTGACGACTACGACGTCGGTGGCCCTCGTACCGGTCTCGGCCATGTCCGTCTGTTCGGCGACATTTTCCGAATGACGCTGCCGGCCACCACCGCCGCCGCGTTCGTCCACCGTCGCCGTTTGCAGTCGTTGTTGTTGTTGTTGTTGTTGCTGCTGCTGGTGGTGGTGTTGGTGCCGGCGGTGCTGTTGCTGCTGATGCTGTTGTTGTCGATGCTGCTGTTGCTGCTGCTGCTGGAGTTGCTGCTGATGCTGTTGGTCGTCCGCGTAACCGCCGCCGTCGATCACTGACATAATATTATAATCAAATTTATTTTTTCGATCTGAGACAACGCAAGATGAGAGTCGGGTGATATTAATCGTTTTACTGCCGATCCGGTAACGGATGGTCGTTCGTTTTTTCGCGTCCGGTTCGTAGAACACGTACCACGTACTATACGGAGCTTCCGGTCCGATCGCAGCGCGTGCAAAACCGGACGCCGAGGTCGATGAGAAACACCAGCGACGACGACGATTCCGCTCGACGCCCCGTGTTCGCGTTATCGATGTGACTGCGTATCCGTCGCACTATCTACATAATATTATTGTACTGAAATACCGATTACGGCGGTCCTTGAGCGTGGAGATACGGCCGCGACTTTTTGGGCAGAGCGAGGGCGCTGCGAATTATGTAATTGATAGCGTTGGCAATTTTTTTTAGTTATTGTTTACTTACGGGATAATTTAAAAATGGCGTTTTGTTATTATTTCATGTTTTTGATTGATAAGGGTATCGGGAATAATGTATTGATATATTTTGATAGTTGATACGAATACTTGGGAATGCGGGACCAACACGAATGGTTTGGACCGTGGCCATTAATTAAGTAATAAATCATAATACCAAACAATCGATTAATCATTTCTGTGAATTGTGAATTGTGATAATACCGAATACCTAGTACCTACGGCCTACCATAACGGTGACGCATAAAAAGTTGGATAATATTATTGAAAAACTAATTAACTACATACTAATAGATTATAATATTATGACAACTATCACATCACATAATATTATGTTTTCCCCTTCTTGCTCCTGGAAAGTTCGAAACGTACAACATACCGAATTTGTTTACAACAGTCTCAATTGTGCGTAATACTTAATTTACAAATGTTTAATAACTGAGGAAATTGACGTATTTTCAAAATTGAGGTGAGATCATTTTCTGTGCTTTCACACTATAATTGAACATTATTTCTCAAAATTTAATTTGGGGTTTTCCGCCTGTCACGCCCGCCGTCGCCTTTGCCAAAATCTGTTTAATGTTATAATAAAATGTATATCAGTACATGTCATATTTCCAGTCATGTTAATTAGATATTTAAATACTTTTTTGGTATTTAAGCAGATTTTTTGTGTCAGCAGATCTCCTGGCTGACAGGCAACTAGCTAGTTGCTACGAATATTCAGATTGATCTACCAATGTTTGACTTTTGGGTGACATTTAAAATAACATCTAGTAGATATACTGTGTTTAGTAAAGTTTTTAGTGTTTGTTCAGTTTGTTGACAGATGAGGCGTCCAAAGATAGTTAAGTTTTGTGTGAGTGTGTGACATTCAGTGTCTGTGATCCCTTTTGGAGAAATAAAAATGCTTCGATTTTCGGCACCTCTTCTGATATGAAACTAGGGAGGTGAATATTGTTGATACATTGAGGGAATCAAAAGTAAAACCACAATAGTTTTCAGAAGCATCTAGAAAAAAAAACAATTAAGGAAAACCTGAGATTTTTACGCAAAACCAGTTTTCGACATAATCGATCTTGATTTTTGGTATAGGTACCTAAATCTCAAAAAATAACCATAAATACATGATGTCATGATTGATAGATTTTTTATATAATATGTGTAATGTACTAATAGTTAATACGGTTTGTACTTATGTGCATCATGATTATATTTTTATTGCTATAGTTTTCATGTAATAAAGTTATTTTTGTAAAATTGCTTAGAAATATTATCAAAAATATTTGAAGTCCTTATTAAACTGTTTGAAATTATTATGTCCCGAGAAAGTACAATATTTAACTCAATTATAAGTCCAAAATAATGATTAAATTAAAACTGGCTGACGCGTGAAGATGCTCCCGCTATGGTCCGCGACACGAAAAGTGGCATTATAGAAATCTATGATAATAAAAACGTTTAAAAACCAGTTTAAGAACTCTCTGCTTCCAGTTGACTTATACGCGTGGGTTGATTGGGTCACCGGTCAAGTTAACGTTAGGTGATATCGATATGTCACTTCTGAATTTGACTTGTCTTACGCTTCCCTAAAGATGATGAATCCCCGTTGGTAGGGATGGCAAAAATCGCAACCGACCGACCGATTATTACAACAGTATTATATACTAATCGGTTCTAGGTATATACAAATAAGATATATTATTACATAGATGAGTCTACCATGGTCTGCCCTTCCTTTATTATATAACTTCTAAGTTATAAACTTTAATAATTTATATTGTATTCTATTTCTACGATGTAAAATATCAGATCCCGTAGCAAACTAAAGTATCGTATAATATTCAGTACTGATTACTGGTAATAGTAAAATAGTTTTTTAGTTTATATGTAAGTACAGTCAGTTTTTGAAGTTAGATTCTTAATATGTAGTGGGATACTTTAAAAATTAGATTTTATCATAAGGCCATAAAATACCATATTCAGGGTATATGAATACCTATATATTTTACATAAGGTAGAGTTCATCCCCCTATTTAAGTTGTTCTATGAAAATGAAGAATGAAGAATTTCTATGAGAAAATGAAATGCATTATTTTGGACAAAAGAAGTAGTGGTAGATACGCCATTCCCTCCACTTTGACCACTAGAATTATAATAAAAATTAATCTTATCAATAAATAAAATATATATCTATGTGGTACACGAATAAAACTGAACATTAAAACATTTATTTTCATTTACTATAGGTTTATTTTTGAGCTTATATAACTATTTACTTTATATAGTCGATTCTGAGAGGAGCGATGAATGTAGTATTGATTTTTCAATAATGTGTGTTTTTTTTTATAGCAGTAAAAATGATTTGATTTTCTATTTCAGCATCTTTTCTGGCACGACAGTGAATATAGTGTCGGTACTTTGGGGGGTTAAAAGTAAAACATTCACAAAATTTTTTAAAAACGTCAGGAAAAAATTCTTAAATTTACCAAAATAAATAACTGAAATCTCTTAAAAAATATATTCACACCGTTTTTTATAGATATTTTAAGTTCAAATCTGAACAAAATTAGATATGTAAACGAAAAATAATGAATTTAGTTATTTTGTTGTAATTTAAAAATATTATTCATGTGAAACTTTCAAAGTATAACAAATTAAATGTTTTCGAAAATATAAATTTAACATACAAAATTACTTTAATAGCAAAAATATTATAAAATATAGGTAGACCGTCTTCATTCAGAATTGGTTTTTGTATACAATGAATTTATGTCATTGAATTCAAATTTAACACATCCATTACAATGACCCATTTGACATTTAACGGACAACAAAGCGGTACCACTTGACACTCTATTTTTTTATTACTTCTATAGTATATTATGTACATAATATGTATGCAAGTATGCTAAAAGTTAATACCCATTACCCAATACCCACCCATCCAAAATTTGAACGAGCGGACGCTCCTCGTCTAGACCCGGTTCACCACGCCACTGTTAAGGTACTCTTGTACTAATATAGTAATATAGTACATTTTAAATAGAAACAACAAATAAAACCCAAATCCCCTATATATAGTAGCTGTAGCTGTAATTAATATAATATTACTTTGAATAAACATTAATCAGTAATCACTATTCACTATTGTAATATAACACAAATATATTGGAATAATGAGGTTTAGCTCGATTTTTGGGAATTTTTTTCGGAAACCTAGGTATTATAGGTGTATTATATTTCAATGAGTTAAGCACAATGGTACAATCTGAATTTTTCGGCCGGACTTATTTCCAAAGTTATAATATTTTGAAGTTTGCAGTTTTGAGTACCTACCTATTTTACTTCTATGCAGATTACCTATTCCACAAAACAACTTCGAAAAGTAGGTATCTACATTTTAAAACTAGATTAAATAGTATGTAATTATTTATATAAATGTATGCATGCATTTAAGTCATGTAGGTACCTAGCTACTTACATTATACAGATTACAGATCACAATGGATGAACTAAAAGGTTTTCATGATATAAACTACATTTTTTTTTTGGAGTGTAGCAGGGTTGAAGGTTGGAGCCTTGGAGGTAAATGTTTCAATCCCACCATTCCCACCCACCCACAAACAGGACCAAATTATGCCAATGCTATGGCAATCACAGTACCTATAATGGCTATAATTATGGCCATCTTAAATAGGTAAGTTTTTTAGAGTTTTTGACACATCACATGCATCATTTTCACGTGACTTCTGTGTCAAGGTTTCATTTGAGTTTTAAATAGATTAAACTTATATAATGTATTATAAATATATAATATACATAATTTAACTATATAAGTATGTATAATTAATAATTATACCTACCTACAGGCCCATGCTCAAGGGGGGGGGGGGTGACCCCCCATGGACGAAAAAATAGTGTTTTTTCATTTTTGATCTATTACCTAGCTATATGTAATATTTTTTAATCTTATTTTCTAACCTAACGGATTTCGTGTATTTTAAAAGTTTATTTAAAAGTTGTTTACCTATAATCATAGTTCATAGTTCACAGCATGAATCAATTGGAACCTATATAGATTTACAACCAGCTGTTATTGACGCCTTAGAAAACATTTCAAGTACTTGGACAGATTCAAAAACAACATCCGGATCTTTTCAACTCCTTTCAGTAATAAAAACCTTAGAGTTTCAAGTATTAATTCATGTTTTGCATTCAGTACATGCATTGGCTTTATCATTGAGTAGAGTTTTACAAACAGAAAATCAAGATTTGGCTGAGGCTATTAAGTTAGCAGATGCAGCAAAACACGAACTTGACAAAGAAGACAATATTCTACAGATAACTTCAACAAAATTGTTGTGACTGTAGAAGATATTTGTAAGAAGTATAATGTACCTGTGACTAAATCAAGATAGACTTGCATCACGTCAAACTAACCGTTCTAACTTCTAACATTATAACAGACTTCGTATAGCAGATTATTATAAAATTATTATTTACATACCATAACATGATTATTATTTATCACTCATCTTCGAGATCGCTTCCTCAAACATCGAAATATTTTGTCCAACTTCTCATGTCTTTTTCCTATTGAAACTAAATCTTTAGACAAAGTTGCTTGTAAAACGTTGTTTGAAACCTACAGTTCAATTTTACACGACGATTCTCCAGAAATTTGGATAAGTGAGATAGATATTTGGTGACGACGACTAGCTAGTTGGTAAAAATATTCGAAACGCCCTTGATGCCCTTGATGCCCTCGATATTTGTAATGCAGTTGAATTTCCAAATGTTCATAAAAGTTTACGTGTAATGTCAGTTTTGTCTGTGACTATACAACGACTAATGAAAGGTCATTTTCAACATTACGTCGGCTGAAAACTTATCTATACGATCAACAATTGGTGAAGATCGCTTAAATGGACTGGCATCATTGAATATATACATCGTGATAGGTATAAACGTGGACATAAATCAAGGAATGAATCAATTCTTTTCTGTCCTTCGTCGAGTAAATTTATTAAAAAAATGATTTGTATTTTATATAGTATTATTAAAAAACACCTTTAACATAGGTACTTACAAAATTAATAATTAATATAAATATGTTATAATACTATTTGCTAATTATTGATGTATCTATGTTATACATTTTTTTTTTTTAAAACAACCCCCATTCTGAAATCCTGCAGCGCACGGGCCTGCCTACCTATAAACAAATATATAATAGGAGCCTGATGCGGCTCAGAAGTTGACCTCAGTCACTAACGTATTCTGAGGTCAAACATCGACTGACGTCGTTAGTTCCTGGATGGGTAACCATCGGGGTTTTTAGTGATGAATCCTCGCCCAACATATATACATGTTCCTCAGCCAACCAAAACCCCCTACAAAAATGTTATTGGCCAATTATTAAAGTCCAATAGTTTCCGATGCTTAAGCTCAAAAAAAAAAAAAATAATAATAAATAAATAAACGTATAATACACGGTGCCCTTTTATGTATAGGTAGTTATTATTATTTATTACGTGTTGAGCTGGTGATAAAATGCATTTAGCATGTTTCTGCACCGTTTAGTCTATACCTATTATTTTGAAATTTACCTATCCGTTTTTGGCCTTGTCGTTCACCAAAATTTATTTCATTTTTATCAATGTTTATTTTTACGAACACCTAATTCTTCAAGCATTGTCCTCATAATTAATTTAGGTAACTATTTGCATTTTACATATTATGCGGAATTGGCGCATTGCAGAGTGTATACCTACCTATATATAAAAATGTTGAATACTTAAATGTGAATACATTAAACCCAAGTAGGTATTTTATCTACTTTTATCAGCTGACATATAATTATGCTATTTAGTATTTACACAATTGAAAATTAATTTATGAGAAGAACGATGAATATTTAGGCACGTACATACGTTAACAGGTAAGTACAATAGCCACGTATAGCTTATATAGTTATATATCTATCGTACATGGTAGATCATTGCGTTTATAATTTATTAGCTACCTAACTATAGTAATACTAATGAGTATTTATTATTAGAATTACTGTAGATATGAGTTATAAGTAAAAAAAAATCTTAGCTGAACCTAAGTATTTGGCTATGGCATATATATATACAATATACCTATTACTTTTATGTATATCAGGTATTCAGTTGTATACGTGTATATAGTACCTACTCAGGCGTGGATCCAGAGGGGGGTGCTATGGCACCTCCCTTCACCCTTGGCATGTTGCTTCTTGGAAAACAAATACTCTACACAACATGTATTTTTTTTTCTATTTTACAGTAGGCTGAGGACATTTCTAAACAAAATAGGGACCAAAAAAAAATAAAATGTTATAAGTAATTTTTACCTAACGCTGAAATGGTAGAAACCGCTACCTTAAGCAATATACTAAAAAACAAATTCACTTTAGCTAACCAGTATTTTTTTTTGAAACATATCTACGTATATTTCAACGAGTTGAGAACCGTGGGGCAAAAAAAAATTTGCGGGAATCATCATTTTGGAAGTATTATTATATATATCCTTGAATTTATCCACAGTCATTGCAATTTTACGTTTATACGCAGCGCCTATAACGAATTTGATTTTTTTGTTTATGTTTTTTAACGAGTTAAGAATGACGATGAAATCAAAGTTTTCACAATCAGCTGGTCATCTCACTTCTACAACACACTAAATTAGGATATTAAAAAAGAAATAAACAAATTTGCAACTTATTGATCAAAATGTTATTTATATACAAATCGTAATCAGTTCTATATTTTCTTTACGTGAATCGTTATAACCATCGTTTACATCATGTTTTACTACATACGTTGAATCAAACCAATTTAAAAAAGGGTGTCCGGTAAAACAGAAATATAACGCTGATTTCACCATCATTCTTAAGTCGTTAAAATACGTAAAAAAAATTTCAAATTCGTTATATGTATGAATGGGTGCCAGAGGCGTGCCCAGGATCAAAATTTAGGACAGGCCCGGTTATAATTAGTTAAATTTATGTAGGTACAGTTAATGATGTAAAATATATTCATAATAACTATTTGAAAACAGGGTAGGTCCGGGCCTACCTGCTGGGCACGCCACTGATGGGTGCGACAGTATAAAGTAGTGTTGTGCGTATATGCGTTTAAATACGTAAAATCATAAACTTTGGAAGTATATAACTTCCAAATAATGATTTCTGCAGTTCTTTTTGCACCATTGTACTTAACTCGTTGAAATACGTGTTTAAAACACATGCAGGGCGTAGTTAAAGTGAATTTATTCCATATCTAATAGTTTAAAGTTGAAATATTAGGCTCATTTATTATAAGGGCTAAAAAGTCTTTCCCTCAGTATGGAGTATACAGAATACGAGACATTTACCTTAGCACCCCCTATAAAAAAGTCCTAGATCCAACTTTTTTTTTTTATAGAAATATTGGGTGGAACAGACCTCTCGGTCACTTTACCCCCATATACCATCGTTTATTGGAAAACACTGAAACCAATTTACAAATAATTTACAATTTAGAAAGAATACAAAAACTGTATATATAATTATCAGTACATAATATGAGGGGGCCTCTATAACCACCCTGTTTTGGACTTCGGCCTACAATATTTATAATCTTAACTAAAAACAAAATTACTTAATTAATCCGCCTAATGATACCTATTACCTACTCATTAGGTAATGTGTCCATAGGTAGACACCTATAACCTTATACTTCTGACTTCTTTTGTTGCTTATAACTTAATATACTCTATATACTTAATAAGTTTATAATTTATTATAGTACCGTCTGTAGACCTGTAGTTGTACACTTGTACCTATAATATAGGTACGATTGTACGAGGTATATAATATTAGGTATTCACTAGATAGGTACTTACCTATTCAAGAGTTATTTTAAAGATAGTTTAACGTTAGTACTATAATTGCATGGCCATATAGTAGAATCTACCTGAAGGTATATGCTAATTTTACAATGTAAATATACCATTGCAGATAGCAAAGTAACATAATAATAATAATATTAAGTAGGTACCTAATACCTACTGTAATAAACAACAGAGAAGATAATATTTTATTTGAACTGAACTACTGAAGAGGGTTGAGGGGCATTAAAAACAGATATTCTTGCATGTAAATTTACATTCTATTCGATTATTCTCATTTTTCTCTACTTATTTAACCATACAAATTAGAGCGTTTTGGGTTCATAAGTTTCGCGGTTTTCTCATAAAGTAGTTCTACTATTAAATTTATAATCATCTTGAAAATAAATATGATGTGGTGTTTAATATTATGTTTGGTAAGAGAAGGTACCTACCTATATTTTTCTGTTTTAGGTTTTATCAATTATGATGCTTATTATGAAGTTTAAAACCGAATTCAATTAGGTATATTAGTTTTTTAAATAGATTATAAAACCAATTATTCTATAGGCTATGCTAAGCGTATCTGCATGCAAGTACAACGTCAAACAAGTTATGGAAAAAAAATTAATCGTACCAGATGTCATTCCTATTGCTCCAAAGGAAATGTTACAAGTAAATATAAAACACATCAAATATTCATATACCTAAGATTTGATTGTTTAAAAATATTATAGATATATTATCCAAGTGGCTTGAAAGCAGAACTTGGTAATGAACTAACACCCACTCAGGTGAAAGACCAGCCATCAGTTAGATGGAATGCTGAACCTTATTCATTCTACACACTATGCTTAACTGGTGAGTATATTACTGAGCTAATAGTTATACATAATTGTTAATAATTTTTTATTGTTTTCTACTCAGATCCAGATGCAGGAAAATTAAAGGAATTTCACCATTGGTCGGTAGGAAACATACCAGGTGCAGATGTGAGTATGGGAGAGACACTAACTGCATATGTTGGTTCTGCAACTCCACCAAAAACAGGTAACTAAATAAATACCTATTTATTATAATTTAAAGGCTTACTTACAAATTACATTTCAATATTTTTAGGACTTCATCGTTATGTGTTTTTAGTATATAAGCAACCATCAAAATTGGTATTTGATGAGCCGCATATAAGCAATAGGTAATATATATGTATACCCTACCTTTACCATCACTAGTTGTCTTACTGCAATATACTATTATTTACACTTTTAAACTATAATGTTAAACATGTATAATTTTAGAACTACCGAAAACCGTTTTAAATTTTCAATTTATAACTTTTCAAAGAAGTACAACTTGGGAACACCTGTTGCTGGTAATTTCTATTTGGCACAATATGATGATTATGTTCCAATTGTATTTCATCAACTCGGAATTCAGTAATATTGAAACCTAATTTTTAATTTACTTGAGTATTTACAAGTATGTCTACACAACATTACATCTTGTAGCATTTTTTCTGCATTAGTCTGAATTAAATAATATAATACTTATAACTTTTATTTTTTTTAATATGATCAGTATAATAAATGAATTATGATTTTGAAAATTTATTTTCTAAATGAACATCTGCTATTGGTGATGATGCTGGATAGAACTGTAGACTGCGGGGGCTATCTGTATCAATTGGACTTGGAGTATTTATATAAAAACTAGTACCTGTAATAATAGCATGAAAAAAATATTTAATATTTACACAAGGTAATAACCATTTCATTATGACATACTGTTAGAACCAGATGGTGTTATTTCTTGATATGGTGAGTAAGAATGAACTGAAGAACCATACAATGTACTTGGAGACTGTCCATAAGAAGTATCGGAACCCAATGGATATTCTAAATCTTCATTAGTTATTCTGGCAGAAGTGTACCCAGAAGCTGGGTCCCAAGCGTGAGTAGGTGTTTTTGACCCATCAAGTGATGGAGTAGTACTTCCAAAGTTTGGTGTACGGTTACCAACTTCATAGTTAGGTGTTATTGAACCTTGCACAGGAGGCAGACCTCCCTCACGATATCCAGGAGTTGTTAAAGCATTAACTGGTGTTCTTGAGTACGATGATGTTAATCTTCCATCCTTAGATTTTTGTATAACAATGGTTATGTTTCTTCGATCTACTGATATTGTTTGACAAGAAGAATGAAGTTCAACTCTGGCTGTACACTCTGTAGCATCTTTTACAATGCCAACATCACCTTTGTAAGGACCAACAGTAATTCTAATTGTCTGACCAATTAACCCTATATCTCTTGAAACACCACCAAATCTACTTCCAGTTCCTACAAAAGTTTCTTTTCCTATTCCTATACCTACTTTAGCACCCAACTGACCAAAGGTACTACTACGCCATGGAGACATAGATTGTGGAGATGAAAATCCATTCTGTGTTGTAATCTCAGTTTGCTAAATTATTAAAAAATTAAATATTAAAATTAATTTACAAATGCACATTCTAATATATGCTATATTACTCGGTTCTTTGAATTTCCAGCAAGGGCAATGTGTCTTAAACGACAAACAAAAATTCCACCATTATCTGTCATTAAACGGGAATACAAAAAAGCAAAGTGGCGATATAAATGTTTGATTTCACCATGCAGACCCTAGAATATAGGAATATATTAGCCGAATACTATAATAATGATGATAGTAAGTAGTAACTATAATTGCAGATATAAAATATACATTCTATGATAAATATTAGAGAAAAGTACCGTGTGTGGACCATCAATAACTTTCACAATGTCCTTTCTTTGTATTGAACTTCCCAAACCATCAACTCCAACTGTATTTCTATGCTCTTTTTTTTTATTTAAAGATTGTGCTTTAGCTTCAACCAACTTTCCTGTCATATTTAAAATTTGCATTTTTTCACGCTCAATTCTCACTATTACTCCAACATTTTGTGGGCTACCAAATAAAATATATAAATTTAAATTGTGTCAAAATTATTAAAATGTATAATACATACTCTATTTGTACAAGGTCTCCCCATTGAAATTGTCCAAGTGAATCAACTCCAGAAGCCATATCTGTACACAATTGTAAATCACGAGGCAAAACTTCAAGCTCGTGCATGGTGACATCAGAAAATAACACAACTCTATTTTGTTCTACTCGAACGATGAGTCCAGTATCACCCTCATAACGTCCTCCTACTACTTTTACATGGTCGCCTTGTTTGAAATACTTGCGCAATTCATTAGACATAAATTCCAGCGGCATCTAGATTTTTTTTTATTAGAATTCAAAGTTTGAATTTTAACAAAATACATAAAAATCACAAAAATTTTCAAATTATTTTGAGTTAGAAATTCCTAAAAAATGTTCTTTTTAATTCTAAGATTTGAACATTTAATTCAAGATTTATCATAAGTTTGTCTACTTATATCAAAAAAAAAATCTTTACCGGAAACTCAAAGTACATTTTTAAGAGCGTTTCAAGTTCAAATTTCACAATAAAAGATTTTTATGTAGAGATTTTCTTTTTTTGTTATAATTCTAAAACGAAAAACCATAGGCACTTGAAATTTATTTTTTTCTATAAATGTCAATAAAAATGTATTCATTGGGTCTAAAAGCTTGAAAATTGAATATAAGGCTTCTGATATATTGTTACAACAGCAGTTGAAAAATATTAAAAATACATAGGACATTTTTTTTATAAACTTTAAGTTCAAATGTTGACATAATTTATTAAATTAAAAATGTACAAATTATTTAGTGTTATACAATTTATAAAATGTCCAACTTTTATACCTAAGGGTTGAAAATTTAAAACAATTTTGCACATAACTAGTTAATTCTGTAACCAAAAAATCTAAAAAATAAGAAGTTTAATTAAAATTTTAAACAAAAGAAGAAAATTGTTTTTCATCTAATTTCGTTATAATTTGAACTTATTGTATCTATAGAAAAAAACTTTTTATATATATATATATATATATTTAAATTTTTTGGTTACAGGATGAACTAATTATGAAAAATCTAGTTTTAAATTTTCAATCATTAGCTTTGAAAACTGAGAAATTTTATCTACAAGATGAGTTTAAAATTGTTGTTATTTTGTTAAAGTTTGAATCTTAAATATTTTAAAAATTAACAATCTTATATAATTTATTATAATTACTTATAATAAAATTAATATAATGATTAAATACAACTCTATAAATTAATTGATTTTTCTTAAGACTTGACTAGATAATATATTTAACAACTAGTTTTAGTGCCAAAACATATTTTTTTAAATACTCTTTTATAGGTACATAATAGAAATACAATATAAAAAGATAAAAAATTAAAACTACATTAAATAGGTACCCAATATGATAATATTTTCCAATTATTGTTACTTACATTAAGATTTTCATGTTTAGGCATAATCAAAACAGTGTCACCATCAGTAGATAATACTTTTCCTTGTAAATTCATTAACTCTCCTGCACATACTTCCACATTATCACCAGAACATAAGATCTGACTGTTTGCTAATTTATCTTTATTCGATACTGTTAATTCTATGTCCAAGCCTTCAGGAACATCTTCAAATTTTTCAAGTTCTATAAGTGTAGGTTTGACTCCTTCTGTCATTATTGCATTTATGTAAAAGTTTTTGTACAAGAATCCTTTATGACTATATCGATTTCCTTCAAATATTAAAAAATCACCATCACTGGTAACTTCACCGCCAATAGCTTTGATAGCTTCTAGATCAAACGGTTTAGCTAATACACGC
Source organism: Nasonovia ribisnigri (assembly GCA_027563435.1). Taxonomy (NCBI): domain Eukaryota; kingdom Metazoa; phylum Arthropoda; class Insecta; order Hemiptera; family Aphididae; genus Nasonovia; species Nasonovia ribisnigri. The sequence goes on along the minus strand of JANEHU010001354.1, from coordinate 36,025 downwards.
CTCTTTTTTTTTCTCTTCAAAGCTTCTGGATCCTAATAATTATATATTAAATAATAACAATATTACAAGAATTATAAACTGATTAAACTGTTTACCATTGATACTCTGAGGGCGCCACGTGGTTTAGTATAATCAATCCTCGGTAATAGTTTCAAATGTACTTGATTTTGGGCCAAGTCCACATAATCTATTTGAGCAATGTCATCTTTGTACAAACCTTCAAAAATACAGTTTAAGATATTTTCAAGTTATTTAAAATACAATTATAGGTATTGAAAAACTAACCTTTTTTTAATCTAACCCATTGTTTTGATTTCAAGCTTGTTTGTTCTTTAACAACTTTTAAAACATCAGCCATTTCTTTGATAGGGACCATTTGTTGTTTCCAAAATCCATATTTAAGACTGCTAACATTTTCAATGGCTGATTTCACATGAGTTTGCTTGTACGATTCAATGTATATGTACCCCTTAACACCTTCAGGAGAAACAATAGATTTGATTTTAAATGGATCGTCGGTAAACTGGTACGCAATAAATTTCCGCATCAAAAGTATAGCAGTATTTTTTTCATCACCAATACGACATTTGACCATCCATAAATTTGGGTCCCTTTAATCAGAAATTAACATTTAATACAGTTTTTAATTCATAGTATAATTAAGGGTGGAGGAAGGGTGTTTTAGAGGAGCTCTGACGTCTTTTCATTCATTTAACCACATTTTTCAGTCACAATCAGCCATGTTGCCAGTAAAAAATTTTTTAACTAAAATAGTCCCAAAGTGGAAAAACATGTTCTATTTTAAGCTCAATGCCTCAATGTATTGATTTTTTTCGGTGTCCCTGCCAGCACAGACATTTAATAAATATCATGAACGCATTTTTATAAAAATTGTGTTTTTGAGTTAAACTTTTTATATTAAACGTTTTGATGAAATCAGAATTTATCAATCGTACTTACTTTTTATATCATTGTTAATAAACCATGTAAAACTTAATTATAACATTATTTTAAATATTTGCATATTACAGTAACTAAAAATAGATTTTTTGGCCTTATTTTTATCATTTGGTGTTTAATAACATTAATACATTTTTGGTAAAATCATTTTTTCAAAATATCTGTTTTAACCACACACCTAAAAAATTAATAGACATCGCATAAAGAAAAAAATCACCAGACGGGATTGCTGATAGAAAAAAGAGAGGTTTTGGGTCGTTACAGCGTGCAAAACATATAGCACAAAATATGTTTTTTCCCTCTCATATGCTCATATGTTATGTTTTCTCTCTCAGTTATGTCATCTGGATTAACCAAGAGTATGGAGGTATAGGAAGCGCTGTCCATTAGTTTATACTGTTTATAGGTCTATGGTTTTAACATATGTTTCCACGTTTATAATGCCACATTTGGAACAATTAAAATGTAAGTTGAACTGCGTAATTTTATAATCTGTGTATCCATTTGGGAAAAAATAATATTAATTTAAAATAATTTAAATTTAACATAAGTTAAACTATTGACGTAACATAAAATACTAATGCATGGCGGTAATCATGTTTCAGTAAAAGATATTAGAACTGTAAACAACCCTTTTAGTGCAACCTAACTGAATATTTAATGAAAAACTTAAGTAGGTACGTAATAATACTAATTTGTTATAACTTAAAGCAATAGGTATTGTTGTTTGATATCCATTTAAAATCAAAATAGATATAGTATGGAATTGTAGTAACAAAATCTCGATATTTTGAGCGTAGCTAGAAAATATTTTTAGATGGTTTGAAGTCGTCAATTTCTTAATCACGACCCTTCATAAATATTAAGTAATGCCGGCCATGAGGATAATATAAATCTTACTTGACACCAGGTAAAAGAGTTTGTTGCATAATTTCATCTGATAGTTCATCTCCAGCATCTCCAAATTGTTTTAATGTAGTTGAAGAATCTGCATATCTATTACGTAAGTATTCTTCAATTTCTTCTTCATCTTGAGTGCTAGAAAATGTATAAGAATGATTATTTATTTATAATGTGCACAATGGGACTTGAATGAACCTATTCTAACCATAAAATATTCATAATTATATACAAAGTCTTACTCCCAAAGGTTAGTTCCACGCCTGCGTCCTTCAATTTCTCTTGCAGTTGGTCCTAACTCATCAATCTCATTAGCAACAATACCATATTCTCCAGCTCCATCTTCCCAATCATCATCTTCTTCTATTTCATCATCTACATCAGCTTCATCAATGATAAAACCACCAAAACGTTCATTTTTCTTTTTTTTCTTGGACGGGCGGTCATCTTCTTCATCATACTCCTTACAAACACAACAGTAATAATCACACCAAACCATTACATCAGAATTAAGAACTCACATCATCAGAATTTATATTCTCGTCTTCAGGTTCTTGATCATCAGCAACTGCTTCTTCCCTGTAACATTAATCAACATTTGCATTATTGGCTATGCTTTCCACAACACATTCGTTATTACTGATTATTTTCTTCAGCCTCAGATCCACATGGCGAATGGCTTCTACTTGAGCTGTGACTCCTATCGGGATATCGTCGATTTCCCTAAAAACAAACGCCACAAGACAGTAGCAATAGGGTATTTAGTAATGTATTTTTTTAGGCAATAATTATTGGTTATTACTTCAAGATCACTCCCCGAATCGCTTTCCGACATTTCTGAAGTAGGCGATCGCTCACACGGGTAACAAACGATTACAAAATATAAATTATAGCACACCAGTTGTAAGCACAACAAAATATAACGTTCAACTTGAAACGGCGAAACAATAACAAATGTCAAATAGTAAATACCCGTAGGTTAATAATAATATTTTTCTATGTAGCGTCAGCCAGGTTAGGCATATCGAAATAGATATCACGTGATCACTGATCACGCGTACCTGTTTAATTTTGTTTAATTTTGACAGGTGTGTTGGTTAGGACTGAGTTATCGTTATTTCGCCATATTCGACTCGGTGCTATATTAGGAATTCGCTGAAGAATAAAGACCAGTTTAAAATTATCCCACATTATCCCGGGATAATGAACCATGTACATTAGTTAGAAATTCGCTAAGCTAGACCGGTTTAAAATTATCCCACATTATCCTGCACCGGGATAATGAACCATGTAAACGATATGGTCCAAACGTCCCGGTTCATTATTTTTCACACCGGTTTAGTCTAGCGAATTTGTAGTATATTATGATTTATGGCTCAAACATACCGGTGCACTATTTTTCACACCAGTTAGACTAGCGAATTGCTTTATTCTATATAGTGTGCGACTGTCGTGGTCAATAATATCGTCCGTGGTTTATAGTATTGTCCATGGTCGTTTTAGTGTGGTTCATCATAAATTGTCAACTTCTTCGGAAAGTCGTTAACATTGTCAGAACAGCATTAATAATACATTATTATTGCAAACATTTTAAGTCTCCCGCGTAGTAAAATCGAATAATCGATGTGATGTGTGACAGGACTTTTAGTTTGCCGAATATAATGTATTGTCAAATGGGTACACACTGGAAAATGGGAATACAAAAGTCTATTTTAGTGTGAAAAGAATAATAAAGATTAGAAATCGGCTTTCGATTATGAATTCATTATAATATACAATATTATCCAACAATCGTAGTGATTAAAGTGGTTATCGTCTTATAGGTGTTATAGGTCTCATAGGTTATAATATTATATTCAGTGGTTACAGGCATAAGACATAAGTATTAACTATGAAGTTTCCGTTATTCATCTAATCCGTATTCCGTGCGTCGATCGGACGAAAATTAAAATGTCTTTAATACTCTGCGAACTTATGTAATATTTCCACTACAAGATTGAAGATCAATTATTAACATATTATTATGTATGAACAACATGTCGTAAACCAATATCATAATTGGTTTTTGAGAACACCAACAAATATGAAGTAAGTACCTAGGTTACATTTATCGATTTATTCATCATTACGATGACAAAATGTATTGTCATGAATCATTAAGTAGTTTATTATTTACACACTACAAATTAACATATTATTAATTAACTATATACCTAGTTCAAATTCAATTTTGAAATTTGTAATTGTTAATGTTGCCTATTTACCTCGTATTATGATTATAATTGATTATCAGATTTATAATGTGATACATTTTATGAATTGATATACATAATATAATTGATTGCATAAACTTTAATGAATATTGAAATTTATAGGTATTTTGCCATATTCTGTTTTATTATAAAATATGTTGTTGAGTCCTTTAAAAAAGTCCAAATTTATTATTTGGAGAAAAAAAGTTCAATCTAATGTTGTAGGTAACAATACTGAAAAAACGACTATTACTGGAAGACTTGTCATATTATAATATTACGTTGGTTCTAAATTAAAATCATATACCTAGGTATTACCTAGAGTAATAATTTATTTTAATTATATCTCAAAATATTTTATTATTCTTGAAATATATTAAAAGCATCAACTTAGGTACCTACCAGTATTTTATTTATTTTTGATAGGTACATTTTCAAAATTATAATTTTGAATTGTTTCAGGGCATTTACCATATAATACAGTATTGAACTCAACCTCCCACCAACATATTCATCGTCTAAGAAAATGGCTGCAGGGCTACCACATGATTTAGATGGTTTTATTCCTCTATTATCGACTTCTGATATTCGAATGAAGGTAACTGTTGGTTGTAAATTATTTACTTATTTAGAAGAACCTAGTAATTCAATTGAATGCTCAGATATTGGAATGTTTATTGATGGTATTGTTCAATGGTTATTAAATAGCAATCCCAAAGTTACTCTGTACGGGATTGAAATAATCACACTATTGATAAACAGAATGAGATTAGATTTTAAACCTTACATTTCTACCATACTTCCTCTAGCTGTTGATCGAATTGGTGATAGTAAAGAACCAATTAAAGTTAAAACTCTTTTTCTTATAATGAAATTAATGGAATGTAATACCATAAGCCCTCAGGCATTATTCGACAAAATATCAGTAAATGCTTTTCATCACAAAAATAGTAATGTTAAAGAAGGGTCTATGAAATTATTATTGTTAACTATTGAAGAATTTGGTGCAAATTGTATTGCAGTATCAAAAATTGTACCTATGATTATAAAACTTTTAAGTGACCCTAACGTTCAAGTAAGACAAAAAGCATTTGAAACACTAGTTGATTTGTATAAACATGTTGGGGAAAAATTACGTGTTGATATTCAAAAAAAATATTCGATTCCTCAAAGCAAAATGACAGACTTAATGAATAAATTTGATGAAGCTAAAGCAACTGGCAGTTTATTACAAACTGATTTTGTTGGGCTTAGCGTAACTAACAATGATGAGACAGATCGTTCTTGCACATTTGCACCAAAATATGTCGTTGGTAGTATTAAAAGACCAAGTTCATTTTTACCTCCAAAATCAAATTTTACAACACCATTACAACAGGTTGATTTTGTACGAAAACCTACACCTTCGTCAGCAATATCTGCTTCACATACAGGTGGAGTTGATGAAGATACTTTTATTCGGGCTTTTGAAGATGTTCCTACATTACAAATTTTTAGTGTACGAGATTTAGATGATACTATGAAAAAAATACATGATTCTATTCAAGATAGTAATGAACAATGGAATAAACGTGTGGACTCATTAAAGAAGATTAGATCACTTGTATTAATTGGGGCAACAAAATATGAAGAGTTTTATAATAATTTGAGGTATTTAGAACATTCTTTCCAAATATCTATCAAAGATTTGCGATCCCAGGTTATTAGAGAAACGTGTATCACTATAGCATTTTTATCCCAACGTTTGGGTATTAAATTTAATCACTTTTCAGAGTCCATTTTTGGCAATTTAATTGATCTTATACAAAATTCAGCAAAAGTAACTGCTTCATCTGGATTAGTTGCTATAAGATTTATTCTAGAATATACACATGCTCCTCGTATTATACCTATTCTTGCAAATAGCCTGGGATCAAAGTCAAAAGATATTCGTCGTGCATGTTGTGAATTTTTTGATCAAATCCTGCGTACATGGCCAACTCAAGCAATAGAAAGACACTTAACTATATTGCAGGATTGTATTAAAAAGGGTATTGCAGATGCTGATTCAAATGCTCGGGTGTTGTCTCGAAAAGCTTATTGGGGGTTTTGTGAACTTTTTCCTGAACATGGAGAAATATTATTAAATAAGTTAGAGCCAGCATATCGTAAAATATTGCTTTCTAATTCTGGACCCAACTTGTGTTTATCAAAATCTATAATAGGTGAAAGTACAAAGTTGACTTATCATCGTCCTATCTCTTCGCACAGTAATATTTCTGTGAGATCAAGAAGTGCCATAGACTTGCAAGCTGCTAAGAGGTCAAATGCTCGTGCTGAATATGCTAAACAAAAGTTTAACTCCATTCAATCTGTTACCAAGAAGACTAAAGAAGATGTACACCAAACAGATGAAGGGGGAAGATCAAGAGTTCGAGTATCATTATCTCAACCGGCAAGCCGTTCTGGATCACCATCTTCAAAATTAAATTTTATCCAAACAAAATGTAATAGAGCTGCTTCTGGTATACCCAGATCTCGAGATACCAGTAGAGAAGTTAGTCCTAATAGGCTTAAAATCAATGGATCACATATGAAAAGTAAAGAATCACTTACTTTGTTTACACCTAGACCAATAAGGACACAAAAGATATTAACACAGAGTCAAGAATCTAAGTCTGCTATTACTAATACTTTGAGTAACAAAAATTATAATAAGTCTCCGAGAAAAGTATTGGGTGGATTATTTAATGATTATAGTGATGAAAGCGAGACATCTAGCGTTGGTTCTGAACGCAGAGTTGATTCTCACAAGAGATTTTCAGATTCATTTTACTTAAATATATCAGAATGTGGCCTGCATAAAGAAATTTGGAAAAACTCAAGTTTAAAATGTTTGAACATTGAAGATATAATATCAAACTGTGAAAGTTCATGCTGGAATAATCGTAAAGAGGGCTTGAATAGCTTACTGATATATTTTCAACAAGGAAATATTTTGAATGAATTATTACTAATGAAAATAACAGAGGTATTTACTAAAATATTCATGGATTCTCAAACCAAAGTCATAAGTCTCTTTTTGGATGTACTTAATGAATTAATTGTTACCCATGGTCGTTATTTAGAATATTGGCTGTATACACTTTTAGTAAAGATATTCATTAAAGGTGGCTCTGATATACTTGGTTCTGTACACTCAAAAATATTAAAAACATTGGAAATTATAAGGTTATCTTTTCCTTTTGATTTTCAACTAACTGCTGTGTTTAAATTTCTCACAGACCCTACTCAGACACCTAATGTTAAAATTAAAATATTTGCCATAAGTTACATTTCACAATTAGCTGTTAGTGCAGACTCAGGGTCAATATTTGTTTCTGTTGTAGATGGTAAAAAAGATTATGCTACTTTAGCATTGATAAAAATGATTGGGTGGACTATGTGTAATAATAATATAAAACAAGGCGCTGAATTAAGACGTGCATCTCAAGAAGCTATACTAGCTTTGTATAATTTAAATGCATCTCAGATCACATTGCGGTTATCCCAGTTACCAGAAGAGTATCAAGAAGTATTTTCTAGACTCTTGAAAATTAGAGTAAGAAGAAGTAGTGTTGATCAAATAATGTCTCTAAATTATCACAATAGTCAGGTACCAACAAATCTCGCTTCACCGCCTTTACAACCTGATACCATTGATACTTTTCATTCGGAAAAAATAAATAAGTCATTTAAACAATCTTCTGATAAAGTTCAAAAATGTCGTTTAATATGTCATTATCCTGAAAAGATAAATGCTGCTTCTAGTGAATCTAGAATAAATCAATTATCTATACATACTGAAACTAATATTCCAAATTTAAATGGTTTCAATACTGGTCATACTACAGTAGGTGGGATTATACAATTACTTGACGATCTAGATAAAGATACTCTGCATCTTGATCATAAACAATCAATTTTGATTCATCTAAAAGAATTAATACAGGACATTTGTTCCTCTGATGAACTTATAACAAATTTCAAAAAAATGATTAATGTAATTTTAAAGTTATTAATGGACATTGAACCAATTATACGAGAACATACGATAACTTTGATTATATATTTAGTTAAAAAGTCAGAATTAGTAACCTATTTTCACAACTACACTGAATTGATTATATTGAAACTAATAAATATGTGTTGTGATTCATATAAACCTATTGTTAAAGTTTCAGAAGAATGTTTAATTGCCTTGAGTGTATCTTTACACCATGAAACAGTTGTGAAAATAATAACACCATTGATATTAGCAAAAGAATTTCCAGTCAATTTGATTGCAATTAGAATGATGACAAAACTTATTGATATGTGTGGCAGTTCACCTGTATCTGATCAAATAAAAGAAATTATGTCTGGTCTATTGCAGAGCTATGATAATCCTGATAGTTCAGTCCGAAAATCAGCTGTGTTTTGTATGGTCTCATTATATAAAGCATTTGGTTCACAAGAATTTACACCTCATATAAGAAGTCTAAATGGCGTAAAGCTTAAATTGTTAAATTTATATATTGAACGCGCACAGCAGTCCATCAAGATCAATTAATTTTATTATTAATAATTGACTTGATTATTTTTTTTAACAAGAAATTAAATTTCAATAAAATGTATATATTTGTATGTGATATCAAGTCACTTGATTTTTTAATTTTAACTATTTGACGTGATCTAAACTCAAAATTATAGTAGTGTAGTCATATTTAACTTTTTAAAACATAGACTTATTTTTATATTATACATAAAAATGAGTAATAATATCTACTTTACTGCAATAATTAACTTTTACAGACCAATGAATAATGAGAATAATCTAAAGAATATAATTATTTGATTTGATTATAAATTCAGATTTTGTAACTATTAGTTATTATTAGTAATTATTAGTGACTATTATTATTTATTAATTTTAATATAAGTATTGACTTTTTGAGATACTGTTAGAAACATTTTTTTTTTTGTTTTTTTAATAACAAGTGCTTATTTATCTTAAAACAATAAGAATATTTTATTTTAAGTAAAAATATTATTTTTTTACGTTAGTTAATATTTGATTTATTATTAACTAGCATTTTGTAGTATGTGGATCTTGAGTTATGACTAAGTACCTATGTGTTTTATTATTAGTAAATTATTATTTATGAATTAAACTATAAATAAATGTTTTATATGTTGGGTACATTAAATGTTATGACTTATGAATGTGCAAAATGAATTGATTATGTTAAGACATTTATTTATTGTATAAAGTTTATTTAATGTATTGATTTATTGACTGAGAAAATAAACTCTTATTTACAAAAACAATTATGGAACTAATTACTACTTTAAATACTTATAAAAAAAAATTGTGCCAATGGATCTTTAATATTTATCAATTGCTATTATAACAGCCTATAAGGAATTTTATATTACATTTTCAAGCTTTTTGACCCAATAAATAAAATTTAGTTGACTTTTATAGAATAAAAAACTGATAAATTTCAAATGTATATAAATAACTCAAAATGAGTCAAATTATTTTGAAAATTGTATCATGTATAGAAAGAGATAATAAACATTTTATGAAAATTTAAAGTACCCACGGTTAATAGTTTTTGAATAACCAAAATAAGAAAATTGTATGAGAATTTGTTAATTTACGGGTGAATATCCAATGTCTAACTTAAAATGATCGTGAAAAATTAAATTTTCAAAGCTTGGATATAAATAGAAACGTTTTTATGAATTTCAAATTTTCGTGACTTTCGACCTAGAACATTTCAGAAAAATAAATTATCTAACTTATTGTAAGTATAAAAAACAGGGCTGGCCCTGACAAAAAATAATACTTTACAAAAGAGATTAAAATAAAAAAAAACTTTCCCAGGGCCAGTGTCTTGCTACTTGATATTTTTTCTCTCCGAGGAAAATACAATATTATGATATTCTGTGGAAAATCTGTGTGCCTATAAATAAAAGTAAATATGCTGTTTTCAATAAGTTACCATGATACTTTTTTTGGAGTGAAAAAGTTACAAAAAGATAACTAAAAAAAAAAATAGTTACCCTAGATGTTTACGTACATACATAGATAGCGCTACTGGTGTATTATAATGTATATTTAATTAATTACCTATTTGAACTTTTATCATTCACTCATCTACATTCTACACACCGACCACTTGTGTTTAAAATAAAACTTTGGCTGATTGGTTTGGAAGAACTTACAATTATATATTTATATAACCGTACATACCTCTATTATACACATTTAGGAGGTTGAGTTTTAAAAATCTATTCTTAGCATTTTTACGTCACCTAATCTATAAACTATTCACTTGCAAAATTTAAGCTTCGTAAGCTTGGTAGTTTTCAAAATTTCGCGTTTTATGTCAATTTGTCCACGAAGAAAAAAAATTAGTATTCACACCACAAACGTATTAATTCAACAAAAAAAGTAAACCACAATATTATTAATACCACATTTTCACATGTTTTGTCAACTTTAACAGGTTGTACAAGTGCATGATATGCACGATTCGTCGACATTCATAAATGTTAAGGAGTTTTTTAATACAATTTTGTATTAACATCAACAGTAATAAGACCCCACCTTCCTCTAAAGAGATTAGTATTTACATTACAGTCACATCTATTGGTTATAGTTAGGGTTATCTACCTGAGTGGCAGCGAGTGCACTAGAATTACCTCCGATCTTACTCCTCAAATTGCCTCCTGTGAATTTTTTTTTAAAAGGTTACTCAAATTGACTCCCAATTGCATAAAAGTAATTTACTTGAATTTCCTTCTATTTAAGGTAGTGATCCTCCTGTACTGGTATCAACTGCAATAGATATAATTAATCGATTTCTAATTTGAATATCAAACATTAATTTTTTTTTTTTAATTAAATATAATTATGAATGTGCACATGACAGTTAATCCAGAAGGATATAAGTCCACCCCAACATTATTGGAAATATTTAGTAAATTAAATAATAAGTAATTTGATTGTTATAAAAAATGTGTGGTGATGAAATTAATACCTAATAATTTAATAGGCCTATACCATGGCTAAATATATTATTATATAATACTACACAAATGTGTATATGAATATACATTTATAACAATAATGAATAAAAATATGTTTTACCAGCTGAAATTGAAGTAATATATAATAATAAATATCTATATATTATTACGCAATCATTTTTTTTTTTTGTACCAAATACTCTGCCTATATACATAGTAAGAGAAAAATCTAAAATATGAAATTCCTGTTTTTCCCACATATAATGCTCATGCGAATAAAAAGAGAAGAAACACAAACTCTGATACCAAACTGTGTGTGCGATAAGAAATGAAATATTTTATGTGTTGATTTACAATTAAATTAGATTTTATGGTCTAATTTCAAATAATGGATGATACTAGTTTTAATAAATAGACCAACACAACAGAATAAAAAAGTAATAGTAAATAATAATGTCCATAAGAACTAATATTACTAAAAAATTATGTATGATAAAAAAGACAGTCACAAATGAGCCCAAACTGGCAAAAGGAGCTAGTAAATATCAGTTCATTTTTTAACTTTTTAATTATTGCTTTTGGAAAATTAATCTATTTTAAAAATACAGTATGATGTCATAAGAATAATATTTCTGAACATTGCGGAAATCAATATAATTAATTAAGGTATGCTAAGGAGGCATTTTGAATGAAAAAAGATCACTTACTTAGATTTGAGAGGTAATTAGTGTGCTCCCATACTATCTATATGTCAATATTTAATATAATTTTATTCTAATATTTCTATATAGTCCATGATAAAACTTAAATCATAGAAACCAACATTTTTTGGTAACCATATTATTTTCAGTTTACATCTCTATATTATAATTAGAACAAGGGACTATATTATGAGCAAGGCTCGGGACTTTATGCATTTGCATATTTGTTCGGGAAGTAAATAGAATAAATCTGATCCGGTACAAAATTGTGTGGTGGTGTTTGGAGTTAAAGTTTAAAAGTTTATTGTGCATATGTTTGCATATTTTGGATTTTTTTTCTTCAAATGCATATTTTTAAGATTTATTGATTTTTATTGCATATTTTAAAGATTTATTGATTTTTATTGCATATTTTAAAATAATACTCTTAAATCAATTTTATCTACATGATTTTGTCAGCAATAATACCGATGAAGCGATAATCAATAGTGTTACGGGGAACCATTTTATTTTTAGCTCTGAAGACAATATTATTTTTATTTAATCTGTCTTTTACAGTATTATTCTGTTTGCCAGTACACAGTGATCGACGGACTACGATCGTTATCGTGTCAAGTTAGACATTTTTTTTTAGTAATATAATATGTTTAAAATATAAATTTTTAGTAATATGTACAATATATGTTTTTTAAAAATTAAATTTGAATAAGTATGTATTTTTTAATTAAAAATAAATGCATATTAAAGCGCATATTTTGATATTTTTTGGTGCATATGTATGTGCATATTTTTAAGATTTCAAGCACATAAAGTCCCGAGCCCTGATTATGAGCATTTAAAAAATGAGTTTTTTGACCACTAACTTTTTGGTAGTATTTATCAAGATGGTGGGCTTTATAATATTATGTTTTTTTAACAACAATAGTTGAGGTTGGTACGTTTTTAAATATTTTATTTTATATAAATTAGTTTAGTTGTTTAGAGCTCTTGGGTAACGGTCTGGTAGATTATTTATCAGAACTATAAAGTTGGAAATTGTGTTTTCTGTTTAAGCAAAATAAAACCTTGTTAAACTAAATCCAAATTAATTTTTATCTGATTAATCTTTAATTCTAATTTTAAGAAATATTTTTCCACATAGTCAAAATTTGCACTAATTTCTTCAAATTTTTTAGTAAACAATTCAATTGTTTTACCTTGATCAATAGTGCTGTAACTAATCAGTTTTTTTATAATGAATTTTAGTATTTAATTGTAACATGTGGATTGAATTATATTTATTTCCTACAAAGAATTTCTGGAATGTAAGGACATAAAATTGAGGAGGGTGAGCAGGATAACAATCATATTATGAGTGATTTATGGTTGTATGAAACGATTGTCCTTGGACTGCTGTTAGTTATATGTTGTATTTATACTCAAGTTGTTAAAAGGAGGATGCATGATGGCATTATAATTGGAGTTAGGATTTGAAGACAAACGCATTTTTTTTTTGATTGTGAAAAAATAATTTTTAAATTAAAATGTGTTTCATTTAATTTCTGAGATAATGGGTGAACTTTTTATTTTGCTTCTTAATGCCTTTTTTTCACCTATAAATGCTTTTTTGGCATGTGTTTAAATATTAATTGACCTGGTACCTAGTTTTCTATGCATATTAACAAAAATAATCGTAAGAGCTTGTGAAGAAAACTCATTGTCGTTATGTTTAAAATTAGTTCTTATGGGATTTATTATCGACAATATCAATAAAGTATTTGTAACAGCAAGTTAATATTTTGTTTCTGCACATGGTAGTTAATTTTTTTTTAATAAAACTAGTTAAATTAATTGAAATCTATTTAATTTCTTAGTAAATGTTGTAATTGCTTTTTTATATAAATATTAATATATAATATTATTTTGATTTTTTTCCACATTTTAAATGTATAATTATAACTGGATATAATAATTATACTATATCAAATGTATATTTAGATAAAATTGTTTTTATTATTATTTCGATACATATAGTTTATAAAGTAAATATGAGTTGTATACTACAATAATAACTATCAAAATTAATATGGTTCAATAATATCAATAATTTAAAATTAAAAAATTAAAATGGGTACATTCAATAGGTAGCCTTTTTTTTAAAGTAAAATAATTCACAACTTATTGTTATAAGTACTCAATAATCTGATTTAAGTATTCTAATATAGTACTAAAAGCCACACTTAACTTATAAAAAAAAAAAATATATGTTACCAATCTTTTATAAACTAATTTGCTCTGCACAAATGCAACAGCGGTATAAGAATAGGGTTTTTTTCATCTGGCATTACTACAACACCTTCACTACCTTCAATTGCCATCATATTTCCTGTTCTGTCTCTGTATGAACCACATAAAACTTTTACATAATCACTGGGTTTTGGCATAATAGGTTCCAAATTATCATTTTCTATAGTGACTACACGTTCTTCTTCAGGCAAATAAACACTGCATGTGGCTTCACTAACATCTCTTATAATACCAGTTTGTCCTGCCAAATCTGAATCAGCAATACGAACAAAAATATCTGTAGTCTGCCATCCTGGTGGTAAACCTGTTATTTAACATTTTTGTTATTTATAAGAAACACTGATAAGAAAATTATATATATATTTAAAATGTTATTAGTAATAACATATTAACAAAATATACAACAAATAACTTATTACCAAACGATGTTAATGAAGGAGCTGCTAATCCTGGAGACGACACTGATGATGGAGTCATTAAACTTGCATAAGAACCTGATGGGGATGGGGCTGGGTGATACTGGATGCTTCGAGGGCTGGAAGTATTGATTGGACTTGGAGTGTTTGCATAAGAATTACTACCTGTTAATATGTAAAAATACAATTATTGTAAAAATATGTAAAAATAAGAATTGTATTTTGTTAACTTACTGTTATATCCACCACCCCCTGATGGCGATATTGCTTGATATGGTGAGTAAGAATGATCTGAAGAACCATATAATGTATTTGGAGTTTGTGCATAAGGAGTACCAGGGTCCATTGGATATTCTAAATCACCGTCAGTTACTCGGGCAGGAGTGTACCCAGCAGCAGGATCCCAAGCTTGAGTAGGTGTTTTAGAACCATCGTGTGATGGAGTCATACTTCCAAAGTGTGGTGTACGGTTACCAACTTCATAGTTAGGTGTCATTGAACCTTGTATAGGAGTCTTGCCTCCTTCACGATATCCAGGAGTCATCATCACATTAGCTGGTGTTCTAGAGTATGATGATGTTAATCTTCCATCCTTAGATTGTTGTCCAACAATTGTTATATTTCTTCGATCCACAGATATTGTTTGACAAGAAGAATGGAGTTCAACTCTAGCTGTACACTCGGTTGCATCTTTTACCATTCCAACAGCACCTTTGTAAGGGCCACCCGTAATTCTAATTGTCTGACCAATTAAATCTCTGTCTCTTCGAACGCCTCCAAATCTACCTCCTGATCCTCCTCCTCCGCCTCCGCCACGGCCACCACCACCTCCCCCACTGCCACCTCCACCGGCACCAAACGGACTACCGGGTGTATGACGAGGAGATGTAATTTGAGGAGATGCAAAACCATTTTGAGGAGCAGTTAAGGCTTGCTAAAATGTTAAAAACCAATGAGTACTTAACTAAAAAATATTGACTTATATATTACTTTATTAGTTGAATTTCCAGCTAGAGCAATGTGTCGTAATCGACAAACAAAAATTCCTCCATTATCTGTCATTAAACGGGAATACAAAAAGGCATGATGACGATACAGATGTTTTATTTCACCATGCATCCCCTAGATCGTAAAAAAAATTATTAACATAATTACAATCAATGTTTATTTAATATTGATTTAAATTACCGTATGTGGACCGTCAATAACTTTAACAATATCTTTTCTTTGTATTGAACTTCCTAAAGCATCAACTCCAATTGTATTTCTATGCTCTTTTTTTTTATTCAAAGATTGTGGTTTAGCTTCAACTAACTTTCCTGCCATATTTAAAATATGCATTTTTTCACGTTCAATTCTTACTATTACTCCAACATTTTGTGGACTACCAAAAAAAATTAGAAATATATATTGTATCAAATTTAGTTTAAAGATGACAATACATACTCTAATTGTACAAGGTCTCCCCATTGGAATTGTCCAAGCGAATCAACTCCAGACGCCATGTCCGAACACAATTGTAAATCACGAGGTAAAACTTCAAGTTCGTGCATGGTGACATCAGAAAATAACACAATTCTATTTTGTTCTACTCGAACAATGAGTCCAGTATCACCTTCATAACGTCCTCCTACTACTCTTACATGGTCACCTTGTTTAAAAAATTTCCGCAGTTCATTTGCCATAAATTCCAGTGGCATCTAAAAGAATCGATAATATATTCAATCTGTTTATTTACATTACAAAGTATCAACTTACTTTGAGATCATCGTGTTTAGGCATAATAGTGACCATATCTCCATCAATAGATAACACTTTTCCTTGCAAATTTATCAATTCTCCAGTACATACTTCCACATTATCACCAGAACTTAAGGACTGACTGTTTGCCGAATTATCTTTATTTGAAACTGGTAATTCTATATCTATGCCTTCAGGAGCTTCTTCAAATTTTTCAAGTTCTGATAGTGTAGGTTTGACTCCATCAGCTGTTATTGCATTCATGTAAAAGTTTTTGTATAAAAATCCTTTACGGCTGTAGCGATTTCCTTCAAATATTAAAAAGTCTCCATCGCTGGTAACTTCACCACCAATAGCTCTGATGGCTTCTGGATCAAATGGTTTAGCTGCAGGACGCCTTTTTTTCTTTCTCTTTAAAGCCTCTGCATCCTAGTAATAAATATTAAATTGTACAAATTTTAAATTTTAAATGTTTTAAAACTGGTTACCATTGATGCCCTGAGAGCGCCACGTGGTCTAGTATAGTCAATCCTTGGTAATAGTTTCAAATGTACATGATTTTGTGCCAAGTCTACATAATCTACCTGAGCAATATCATCTTTGTACAGACCTAAAAAAATACAGTTATAGAACATGGATAAGTATGTTATTAAAGAGAAAACTATTGCTTATAAGTTAAAACTATAAAAGCTAACCTCTTTTTAATCTAACCCACTGTTTAGATCTCAAGCCTGTTTGTACTTTAACAACTTTTAAAACATCAGTCATTTCTTTTATAGGAACCATTTGTTGTTTCCAAAATCCCATTTTAAGACTGCTGACGTTTTCAATGGCTGATTTGACGTGGGTTTGTTTGTATGATTCAATGTATATGTATCCCTTTACGCCTTCAGGAGAAACTATTGATTTGATTTTCAATGGATCTTCAGTAAACTGGTATGCAATATACTTTCTCATCAACAATAAAGCGGTATTTTTTTCATCACCAATACGACATTTAACCATCCATAAATTTGGATCCCTTTTACCAGATGTTTACATTTAATAAATTTCTAATACATAGTATATTGTATAATATCAATCTTACTTAACACCAGGTAGAAGAGTTTGTTGTGTAATTTCATCAGCTAGTTCTTCCCCTGCATCTCCAAAATGTTTTATAGTAGCTGAAGCATCTGCATATTTTTTACGCAAATATTCTTCAATTTCGTCTTCATTTTGAGTGCTAAAAAATGTATTAGAATGGTAGTTTATTTTTAAAATATATTCTGCATATTGTGCCAAAAGGTCAAATCAAGGCTAGCACTCCAATGCACTCATTTTCACTGATGAATCTGTTCATATATACTAAGTGATCAATAAAGAACAGATTTGTTATCTCCATTGAGTGGTTATAACCTATTATTAAAATTTGTTATTCAAAAACAAAGCAATGGGGAAGTTATGTTAACACGGGTCCACCTTTGGTCGGTTCAAAAAAGGAAAAAAATAGTCATATTATGGACATATTCTACTAGTGATGGGTAACAATATCATTTTGTGTATCAGTATTGTTCCGAATTTGCCAATATTGTAGGTTGTACAATAAAATTATTTTAAATATTAACTACCTACTTAGTACTTATTAGTTATTACTTATTAAAATTAATAATTAATATAAATAAATAAATATAAATATTGAATTAATAATAATTATTTATTAATTCAAAAATTTGCTTTAACTTGGTTATTGATGATAAGAAAAAAACTTGCAACAATAATTCCCATTAAAGGATATAATATAGATATTGATATTGTTGCCTATCACTATATTCAACACATTAAGTATACACAATTATAGTCTTACTCCCAAAGATTAGTTCCACGTCTGCGTCCTTCAATCTCTCTTGCAGTTGGTCCTAATTCATCAACCTCATTGGCAACAATACCATATTCGCCAGCTCCATCTTCCCAATCATCATCTTCTTCTACTTCATCGTCTACATCAGCTTCGTCAATAATAAAACCGCCAAAACGTTCATTTTTCTTTTTCTTTTTGCCCGGACGGTCATCTTCTTCATCTTCTTCTTCATCATATTCCTAAAAAACAAAAACAATGTTTACATTTTTTATAATAACAAACAATTACATCAAGACTTACATCTTCTGAATTTAAATCCTCGCCTTCTGGTTCTTGTTCATCAGCAACTTCTTCTTCACTATAACAATAATCAAATTTTGCATTTAGAATAAGTGTGTGTATCACAAAACTCTAGTTATTACTGGTTATTTTCCTCTGCTTCAGATCCACTTGGAGAACGGCTTCTACTTGCACTACGACTAGAAGCCTGTTTACGATATCGTGGATTTGAATCTTCCTAAAAATACAATGTTGGATTTATGCATTCTATTTATTACTAATGTTTATGACTATTACCTCAGGTTCACTACCGCTGCCACCGCGATCACTCCCTTGATCGCTGTCGTAATCCGACATTTTTAATGTTATTACTAATTAACTTTTAATCAAAACCTTATGCATATAAATTATTTTTAAACAAAAAAACTGTACAGCAGTGTTTTAATTTTACTAAATTTTACATGTAAATGTAACTAATAAATAAGTAGGTATTGTAAGTCATTAGGTTGTTGCACAAACATATTTTGTATCTTTGTAGTTAGTATCAACAATCAATTTATTTTTTATCAAAATATCAAAGACGTTGTATATGTAAACCTCATGACGTATGAACATTTTTAAAACACATGATTAACTTGGTTAGTTAATCTTGGTTAAAAAAAAACATAAGACATTGACCGCGAATTTTAAAATTACGATAATTTTTAAGATTTGAAACAACCGGATTATATTAAATCTGTTGTTATTTGCTGTGGGCGCTGTGGCCTGTGGATGAAATATACGTGGAACAATTTGAATTCGTGTGATTACGTCATCAGTCAAAATTCTGATGTTCCGAACAATTTTAATAATGATTTTACTATAACAATATTTTTTGAAGATTAAAAAATAAAAACGTGTGTGTTTGAAGTTAAACTTCTTTCATAGTTTGTAGGGATATCTGTGCTTTTCTGAAAATGTACAATCTCGCAGGCTGCATCAACGACTTGCATAAACTGTTCAGCATTACATAGTTATAACTTATAACCATAGTACAACCATACCTTATAAGGTCTATGAGTACAACCAGCTGCATCGGTATTTATAGTAATTAAAAATCTAAATAGATAATAATAATTATAAAACTTATAATATACAAAATTAATTAATTTACTGTGAATTATTATATTAAGGTGCTCCATCTCATTATTCCACACTATTTATTAGTATAGATTAAAATAATAATAATAATTTGTATGAACATAATTCAGTTTCAATTTTTTTGGGGTTATATCTACCCACCATAAAGAAGTTTCACTTCACAAATAAACAACAATTTATAAATATATTATATTTATATAGTCGTAACATTATGTATACAATATAGTATAATATAATATGCTATATAAAATGATGTATTAAATTATTAATAAAATTCAAAATAAAACACCTGCAGCTTTCATTAATAAATGCATAGATCTATTGACTAACTTTAGTTAATAGGTCTATGAATAAATGAGTTAATCTAGAAACCACAGTAATCACAAGTGTTGGCCATTGTCTAACTAGTGACAATGTACATAATTTCATAATAATATTTAATAAACAGAGTAACTTACCAAGCAAGCTCGCCCCTATGTTTTCATTTATTAATGAATTTATTCAAATTCTGATTTGGGAACAAGTAATAATCATTATAATACATAATAATATATTATAAAACTTTTATACCTTTGGTTGTAATTTGGTAGGTATATTAAATGGGCAGTGAGTGCCATAATTTAAGGTTTTAATAGACAGAGATATTTTACTATATAGGTAGGTCGTAGGTTCCTCATCTACCATCATGGCTGCTTATTTAACTTGTGAGGTAGCGATTGCCGACAGTTTTTATTCAGTATTTTTAAACAATTTTTATTCATACACAATATATTTAAAATGTTTTTATTCTTTTGAGATACCTAGTTGAATCGCCAAATTTCAAAGATGCAATTTAAATTAATTATTTTAATTTTTAAGGATGAAAGTTACTTACTTTTACCCATAATTTTATTTGTATACTGACCTATATATGTTCTGTATTATTTAATAAAAACAAAAATATTTATTCTATAGCTTTATTAAAAAAAAAACAATTTAAATCACTAAAAAGTTTTAATGAATTAATACATTTTTTAAAAATTGGTTAATTTACTTATAAGTATACAAAAATCAAGTATGCATATAAGATGTAAACTATCATATTATACATTTATAAAAGGCTATATTTATACATAAAATCAAAAATATAAGAACCCTGTACTTGTATAATTATTTGAATTTGTATAAAGAATATTTTATAAGTAAATTGAAGTAATAGGTATAAAGTAAAAATTGTTATTGCTTTAAAATTTGTATAAAAGTAATAATTATTAAACAAAAAAACCTTAAACAAATTTGTCAAAACCATAATAAGTATAATTAAAAAAAGTGAATAGATTAGCTATTTTTACTTGATAATTAACAACTCATTAAATTGTATTAAAATTTAAAATCCAACGGAAGTAGTTCAGACACACTTGTCATAAGTACATTACTACCCCCTGGTTGGTATAAATAAACAATCATGTCATTATTGGGATTATTAAATTCACTTAATACTTGTCTACAAGCACCACAAGGAGGAACAAATGTATTATTGTTCAATCCTGAAATGGCAATTGTAGTAAATTTAGTTTTCCCTTCACTTACAGCTTTCACAATAGCTGTACGTTCAGCACATATTGCAAGCCCATATGAGACATTTTCTACATTACAGCCTGAGAATATGGTACCATCATCACATCGCAATGCAGCACCGACTTTGAAGTTGCTATATGGAACATATGCTTTCTCCCTAGCCAGTGTGCACATAGATATTAAAAGTTGATCTTCATTACCTATGACATAAAGTAGACAAATATCAAAACAAATATGAACATTTTTGAAATATAGTTTTGCAACAATGGTATAATAGTTTGAATACATTTTAATCATTGTTAAAAATATTTCAAATAATATTATTAAATCAATTTAAAAAAAAAACTTTTAGGTAAGTTAGAGTTAAAGTAATAATTATTATATTTACTTAATTCATTGAGTGGCTTAAGTCGATATGAATTTTCAGCAGATGTAGAAGCCATTTATTACTGAAAATAAAAACAAAATAATAATAGATGTTAATTAATAAAAATATCTAAAAACCTAATTCTACTGGTTTATAATCTATAGTACCTATAAAAGTTTATAAGTTACAACAGAGCAATTAGTTATATTGGTGTTCAACAGTAAATGTAACTATTTAGCATTTATAAGAAATAACTAACGCCAATAAACTAACTTTAAGTGTTCTATTATATACTTGGAATTGTATATACATATCGTACATTTGTATGTATTTATATATAGGTATTTGAAGTATCTATAGGGAACAATTACAAGACCTTGATGGTTCAAAAGTCGATATTTTGATAAAAACTTATCTGAATAACTAATAGTCTGAACACTTACATACTATACAAACATATAGATTACAATGTTTTTAATTTGTTTTAATTTAATTGCAATGATGAAAAATATCAGTGTAGTTAATAATTACTAATATCATTGACCTCTGTATCAAAGCAGGTCATGTAGGTATATTATGTATGTCTGGGGAGCACGGATTACGGATATAGATGCTATATATTGCTATGGTCGCACGACGGCCTATATTGGATCACAGCGTAGAATGTTCTTATCAAATCTGACAAAAAGTCGCGTCCTACTAGCGCCGACTACAGCTACCACAGTACTTCTAACTTACATAGCCACTATGGAGCGCTAGTAGGTATGTCGCGAATTTTTCGCAAGACGTGAATGCTACACAGAGCCACAGAGGTATGCTACGATTACTACGTATGAGTAACTTGCTAAGAACATTTGGCGCCGTTATAATATAATATTATTGCTCGTTGTGCAACCAATAACCTACTATGGTGCATGACAAAGTAAATGTATTATTAAAAATGTATTTTATCATCCTATGGTGTTTATAAACACAGTAACACTAAACACGCAACATGATAAAAATAAAAAACACAGTCGCTATTTACACACTATAAACGTCCCAATGTCCCATCGGATAAGGAATGTTGAACATTGAAGTATATGCAATCCTCAATGATAACAGTGCGCATATTTTTTAAGGCGCGGATAGGCAACTAACAATATTTGTATATAAACAAATTTTCAATAACACATAAATTATTTTATATTGACATTTATATATTTCATTAAAATAATATATTTAAAAAAAATATTTTACTAATGATTACCCGTTAGTATAGTGGGTACCCTCTCTCTTGGGAGACACTTTTTACTAAAAAATAACAGCCTAAAGGTAGTTTTTTTAAAGTTGCTATAAAAAAAAATATAATTTTTATCATTGCTTGATATATTAATAATTTTTTTTCGTTTCGTGACATTTCGGGGAGGAAATCGCTCCCATGCCCCCTTGTATCCACGCCTGCAAAACCCATAAGTCATAACTAGAATTCGGATTTGAAGGCAATATAATCAATAAAAAAAAAAAAAAAAATGATAACAAAGAATATATTGTCCCTTTTTAAATGTACCAATTAAATCCAAATGCTATCAGGAATCACCCATAAACTCGAAGACCGCGGAAGCATTTGTACTACATGCTATAAAACGTATGTACACATACACAAAAAAGACACACGTCATTATAAAATAATTGATACATTCATAGTTCCGCCCAAGATCTAAAAGACCTCATCTAAAAGTATAAACGAGTACAAATACAAATCGAAATATGAATCCTCGTTAAAATATAATATTGTAGATATTAGTATGTATATCAATAAAAATCATTGTTTGAGAAAATAAAGTACAAACAAGGGTGCTTGTAGACAAGTATATTAATTGAATTTAATAATCCCAGTAATGACATGATTGAACTACTTCCATTGGATTCTAAATTTTAAATTTTAGTACAATTTAATAAGTTGTTAATTATCAAGTAAAAATAGCTAATCTATTCACTTTTTTTAATTATACTTATTATGGTTTTGACAAATTTGTTTAAGGTTTTTTTGTTTAATAATTATTACTTTTATACAAATTTTAAAGCAATAACAATTTTTACTTTATACCTATTACTTCAATTTACTTATAAAATATTCTTTATACAAATTCAAATAATTATACAAGTACAGGGTTCTTATATTTTTGATCTTATGTATAAATATAGCCTTTTATAAATGTATAATATCATAGTTTACATCAGCTTACATGCATACTTATGTATCAGTGTGAAGAGAGGGATGGGGAAAAACTGGCCAGGCCTAACGATTAGGAACACCACCAGCAGCCGGCCACAAAGCTCCTAGGTGGATAATGGCCGCTACGTGGAGGGGAGTGAGACGGACGACCCGTCTGCTGCTGTAGAGCTGCTTCCGTGTAAAATCGTAGTTCACTCATTCTTCCTCCTCGGGCCGAAGAACACCAGACAAGATGGCAGCAACATGAGGGATTGGTACGTGAAAGAGCACTTTACGGTGTTCGGCGGTAAGTCACCTTGTACGTTCTCCGACCACTCGCGGAACGACGGGATCGCGGTCGATGGCGTCGCGGCAGTGTAGCGCGAGGAGCGATGGACTGACGACGATGACGACACGGTGGCTAGCTTTACCGGCGCCGGCAACGATACCGCTCCGACAGTAGTACAGTACTTCGACGACGGCTGCGGCGCGGCGTAAACGAAGGCGACTCGTGACGGCGGCGGCGGAGATCTTAAAGCGTAACGGGTGAGTATGATAGAGCTAAGAGAAGCCATGGAAACACGGACATCACTGCATCACCTGATCCGCAGAAACAGATCACGTTTCAGGGTTCGACGGTGCACGACTCCACGACGGGTCCATCGGCTACGGCAGACATGGTGCCGAACGGACTCCTGCAGGACGAAAATCACTGAGAGTATCAGGATCGCAGTGCGGTCATCTGATTCTCCCTCCTATTCGACCAATGGTATTTTCACCGGCCTAGTCGCGCCCATAGAAAAGAATAACTAACGGTCGCGCCGTCGATTCTGCAGCACCCAAATAGCTGACTTCGCTCGCTCAGTGCTTTTATGTCACCATCGCCGCCGTCACAACAGTCGTCTTCAGCAACTGCGCATCGTTGAAGCGCACGACATCGCGCACTATCGCTCGCCCGTCAATCGTCGTCTATAGTCGTTCCTACGGCCGTCGCGGTCAAGTCTAGCCCGCCGTCACAACTCACAATAATGGCCGTCACCCGCGAGCAGGGTTGGAAAAAAACACATTTTGTATAAAAAAACAAATAAAACGTTTAAAACAAAAGAAACATCAAACAGTGTTTTATACTTTTTTTAAAGACTGTTTTTTTTACATGTTTAAAACAAAAAAAATACGTTTTAAACATGTAAAAAAACCTTTTAAAGTTCTATAAATCGCACTGACTGTAATAGATGGTCTACAAAATAAACATATTATTACTCTACTAGGATGTTCCGCACATATAGTCAACCTCCTTGCTCATGATATAATAGAAGTCCCTGGGGTTAAAATCCATACTAAAACTATATATTTAAATATTTTTAAAATATACCTAGTCATTTTTTTGGAGCAAGGTATACAATTAGAAGGAGGAAAAGCATTAGTTTTTCCTCAAGATGTCTGACACTTGCTGATACTGTAGAATGCTATTTGGATAATTGGCATATCTATTATATAAAGTTTGTAATGACAACCGTTGAGTCATTGAAGCTACTATTTTTACCAAAGTTAAAGATACACACAAAAACAATGGCTCAAGAATATTTGGTAATACTTAAAAAAGTAGCCATATATGGTTGGGTCAGAAAAGTTTTTTCGAATTAGAGACGCATAATAATGCTCCAATATGATCGATTTATTTAATGATAAGTTTGATATGGCATTAAATGAGTATCATTTATTGGCCTATATATTAGATCCTAGGTATTGTGTTATAAAACTCAACAATGACCGATTAGACTCTACTTTAAATTATGTTAATATGTATCACCAAGACAGTAGCGTAGCTGGAGCTCAATCAAGGGGGGGGCTATTTAAAAATTGTAATACATCAGGAAATATTGTGAGGAATAAATTCAAAATTTTCCATTAATTATTTTTAACATTACATTAATGTATTGTTTAACTAATTGCTTACCATTTATTTGCTATTATAAAAAAAAATGCATGATATACATATTATACTTAAATCCTATATAAGTCATGTAACACTCTTACCTCGGCCAAAGCAGTCGAGTCCTTGATTGGTTACCTATATATAATTATAATTAAACAAAATTGAGAAATACATACTTATTATATTTATTTTTTTTGTACAATTTATATATTTATATAGGTACCTACCACGGATATAACCGTAATTAAAACATCACCAATAAAAATGCCAAGGGGGCATGGGTCCCATGCCCCCTCCCACAGCTACGCCACTGCGACCAAGAGATAATGTCGGAAATAATAACATTTCAAGCTAAGGCTTTTCCATTCAAAGATTACCTTTTTTAGAAAGTACAGTCAAGAATATTAAACCATTGTCTTGATGGTTGGCCTTCAAAAAAAATATAACTCATGAAATGTTAGAAATAGTTACACGACTATTTACAGCTGTAGCTTCATCGGCAGGCATTGAACGTATTTTTTAAACATATGGCTATTACTGCATTCCAAAATAAGGAATAGTTTAGAAGTTGAAAAATCTTCAAAATGAGTAGCAGTTTTCAAATCCTTAAATAAACGTTGTGATATTGAAATTTATATTTAATTTATTTTTTATTATTACAAGGACTACAGTTGTAAGTTTTCACTATAGTTACCTACTATTTTGGTAAATTTATAAAGTAAAACGTTTAATTTTGTTTTTTTTTTGTTATATGTTGTAGGTACAAGTGATGATACATTGATACCTACTAAAATGTTTTATTTTGTTCAGTTTATATTGATATTAATTATTAGCTATTTATGCCTAACAGACTATAGTAACAAATAAAAAAAGGGCGGGTAAGTGTATGTCGCTCTGCTGTACAGTAGGTTACAAGTGAGTCACTGTAATGGATTGTGTTAGATTTTAATAATTTAATCCAATGATATAATATCATTGAATAAGAAAAACGATTCTGAGCGAAGACGGTCAGTCAGTCTATAATATCTTACTAAGTCTAAATGTATTTGATGATATTATTGTGAATAAAGTAATTCATTTTAGTATTATAGGCATTAGTATTTACTATAGTTGGTTAAATTCATTTTTCTCAAAAAAATTATATTTTAAAATGCCATTGCGTGTATATAAAATATAACAATATATTCTAAAAGTTTCATATCCCAACAAATAATATTTTTAAATTATATCAAAATAACTAAAATCATTATTCTTGGTTTAAATATGAAATTTTGTCTAAATTTGAAATTAAAATGTCTGTAAAAAATAAATGTGTTGATATATTTTTTAGATTTTTTGGTTACAGTATGATTTATTTATGAGAATTTTTGTTTTAAATTTTCAACACTTAGTTATAAAAACTGAACATTTTATAATTTTTAATTACAATGATTTATAATTTTCGAGATTTTGACAAATTTTGTCAAAATTCGAACTTTAAATGCTTATAAAAAAAAATCGTGCCTATGTATTTTTAAAATTTTTCAACTGATGTTGTAACAATATATAAGAAAGCTTGTATTAAATTTTCAGACTTTTTGGCCCACCAAATAAAATTTTATTGACAATTATAAAAAAAAAAACTAAAAAAATTGAAAACTAAAAATGTCTGTAAACAGCTCAAAACAAATCAAAATATTTTCAAAATTGAATGGTGTATAGAAATAGCTTATATAAACATTCAGTGAAATTTTCATGCATCTACAATTATTTGTTTTTGAATTGCAACAAAATAAGAAAATCGCTACATGAGAAATCGAGTGAATATCTAATCTTGTACAAATTTGAACTTAAAATGCTCATAAAAATTTATTATGACTTGCTTTTAAACTTTTTTTTATTGATAAAATTAGGCAAACTTATGAGGAATCTTGTATTACATTTTCAAATCTTAGATTTAAAAAGAAAAATTTTTATGAATTTCTAACTCAAAATAAATTGCACATTTTCGTCATTTTTACGTATTTTGTAAAAATTTGAACTTTGATTAGGTACATATAAATAAAAATTGTGACCACGGATTTTTAATATTTTTCATCTGCCTTGAAACTATATATTAGAAGCCTATACTATTAAATTTTCAAAATTTTTTTCCCAACAAATAAAATTTTATTGACATTTATAGAAAAAAAAACTAAAAAAATTGGAAACTGAAAATGTCCGTTAACAGCTCAAAATAAGTCAGAATATTTTGAAATGATATGGTGTGTAGAAAATGATTATATAAACATTCGGTCAAAATTTCATGTCTCTACGGTCATTTCTTTTAGAGTTATACCAAAAACCAAAATCGATTTTGTCGAAAATTGGTTTTCCGTAAAAATTCCCGTTTTTCCCATAATTTTTCATTTGTTTTTCCAGGCGCTCATGAAAACTACTGGGAAATTTTAACTTTTGACCCCCCAAAGTACCAATTAGATTCACTTTCCTATCAGAAAAGGTAGGTACTATTGAATAAAATTGAAGCATTTTTTCTGTCCTAAAACGTGATGACAGACACAAAAATAAAAAAAAAAATAAAAAAAAAATAAAAAAAAAAATAAAAAAAAAAACACACATCATTGTAAAACCAATACATTCATCGCTTCGCTCAGAATCTAAAATAAATCTTGTAATTTTGTAATTTCGTTATTTTGTTTTGATTTATTGAGAATTTGAGAAAGACCAATAAACACATTTCTATTTGTTTTTACTTATCAGTGTTGATATTTTGTTAATGTCTTATTTTACCTATTACCTAATTTTTAACTATGTATTAGGTACTTAATAGTTAATAATATTATATTATAATATTATATTATATAAGTTATTAAACAGTTTTAAGCATTTCAAACAAAATTAATATGTTTTTTCTGTGATGTTTTAAACAGAACAACCCAGGCCGCGAGTAAACGCACTCGTCTTTGCATCATGCATGTACCTCGTCATCACGGATCAATCTCCCTCCTGCTTTTGTATCATATCTGGTGTTTTCTTTTTTATTATTATTAGTTATAACCACCAATGAACCTATTTAAATAGGCAATTTGTCAAACTTTTTTTAAAAAACCATATTGATAAATTAGCAGACAATTTTGTGTCATTTGTTATTTTTCGGCTCATAAAAATAAAATTTTTTTTATAAACAAAACATTGTTTCCTTTTTTCGTATTAAGAGTGAACTTGGTATTTTAATTTATTTCAACAGAATAATGAGCCCTACTGAACATACTCTTCTGAGGGCTCATGAAAAGTTAAAAAACAATGTTTTTGTTACGTAGGCATAGGCGTGTCTAAAGTGGCAGCTAATATGCAATTTTCGAAAGGCGCTGGTCGACCGAGTTTTAAGTCAGATGGGTTAAGACAGGATACTTTATTAATTTTTTAATAAAATTTATACCTATAACTCGAGCGCAAAATTTTTACCCGGTTTCTAATATACGAAACCCGAAATATTTTAACTTATTTTCACTCCCTGGACTTATATAATACCATGTGACAAATAACAAATACAAATCTTTCAACGCTTGCAGCGCCTAGCTACTTGTCTTTCCAGAGGCTGGAAGCGCACTCAAATTCAATCAATATGCCAAATCGAGCACTGATAATACGTATATAAATATAATATTATACTATATAAGATAAATATTCTAAACATGATGAACAGTGAAGTAAGCTATAGGATGATTATATGGTTCTTATAATATTATATATTTATATGGCAGTTATAGACAACTTTAAGTACACCTATAAACTATTATTTTGTGTGCATGATGTGTTAAATAATACAAATTAAGTATTTAAACTTTCACTTTTAAAATCATTTTAGTTATAATATTTTTATGATTTAAAAGATAAATTACTAATGCCAGGAGTTTTCCAGTGTATAAGAAAATTTGGATGTACCAGTATTTTACAGAAACTAGTAATAGTAATTAATAATTATTAGATATTTTACTTTGACCTATTTTGGGTGAATTGAATGTTTCAATGACTATAATTATTAGTTATTATTGAAAAAACCAAATTTTCGGTTAATCGTCTATAACTAAAAATCATTATATTCTGAAATATCAGCTCAAAAAATTATATTTTACACAAGTTCTACCAACATTTTATTTTTAAACTCAATATCACTCGTAAAAAAAAAAATAATCAAACACAATAAATTACTAAGTAACTATCTTCAAGACTATGCTTATAACTATTAGGAAAAAAACAAAAATTGTTAAATAACTTATTTTTAGTACTTTGGTATCTAGACAATAATAGGATATACAATTTGTTTGACAAATATTAAGTTAATTTTAAAATAAAAATAAATAATTTTAGTAAATATTAAATAATACTTAAAAAAAAAAAATTATACTGTATATAAATATATAATGATGTATGTTTTTTTTTTAAATAAATTAAAATTATAAAATTATATAAATATATTATATAGATATAGTTAGTGATACATTAAACTATAGGGATCAATAAATAATGTGGACAAATGTCAATATAGGACTTAAACAATTATCCCATTAACAACAGTGTACTTCTACACAATTGTGAAATAAACAATAATACAGTATTATATAGTATTTAGTTTGTATTTAGTTTTTCCATTACTCCTGTTTTCAACAAACATAAAAAAATAAAACAAATATTAATATTGTGGAATTTTTAATTTTATAATCATTCAAAATATGAACAACATAAGTTAAAACTACTTATAGTTATATTAGTACAGGCTATTTTATTCGGTTGTTTAATGATACCTACCATTACCTGTTGCATATCGTATCTCATTTATAGTAATTCTTCGTGTTTCATTCCAAAGCCAAAGTGCAATAAATATTGACCATGTTTTTAATGGACCAAATATAGTAGCTATCCAACCATATGCTCCAAAAAACCATAGACAACACACAATTTGCCAAATTATCAGAAAGAAAAAAATCATATCCACATAAATATATGGTGAAGTAACAAGTGTGTATTGGGTATTTGGCAATGATTGCATTCTAAAATAATAATTTAATTATTTTCATTACTTTGTCATAGCAAAAATTTATATGTACCTTTTATCAAGTCGGTGACTAAGTATACAATTAAGAGGCAATTGAAAAGTTAAAATCTAAAACATAAAAAATAAATAAATTATATATTTAAACAATGATCCACTAACAATCTAATCAACTTACTTGTCCAAAACCATATGCATATATAAAAGAATCCTTTATAAGTTTTCCCTTGACATAAATGCCCCATGGAAATACCCAACCTATCAAATCAGTTACAAGTTCTCCAACCGCCCATGGACCTATCCGAAAAATAAGTCAATTATGGATGAAAAAACTGTAAAGTTTATTTTTTAAGAAATTAATTGATTACCTATACATAGATAAATGTAAAATAAAAGCATTGTGTAAAATATACGATTCACACTTGACAATAAAATCATTTTTCTTGAGTATCTCTTGATCAGTGATAATTTTGCGTTATAGTTGATTCTGTCTATAAAAAAAAAAATATTTTTTAATATAAATTGTATTATTTCATAAAATAAACTTTGTGTAATTATATAGTTAAAATATTATATTATTTAAAACCTGCATTATATATTTAAATTTAATTTAAAAGTAACCATTAGGTATACTCATTATAAAAATGTTTCTAACTCAGATAATAGTTTTATAATGACACTTAAACTAATAACTAATAAGCAAAACATTTAGACAAATATCAGTAAGTATGGTAAAATCATTCAATTCTACACAGAATTATTAGTTTAAGACTGTTTTAATAGTTCCGGAAAATTTAAAGTCACAACACACCAAAATGTTTTGCTGAAGTAAGAAAGGCACTAGTATCTGAATCCTCAGGCAATTTCTTTTACAGTTTAATAAATTGAGTATTGAATAAATCAGTATAACTGTTATATAATACTATTAGTAGTATTCTGTCCTTACAAGCTAAAACAACAAAAAATTTGAAAAATGAGGTAAAAGCAAAAAAAAATTTCTAAAATTAAGCTCAATCAAATTAATATACTGTAACTCTAACAAAGTGCCTTATAATAATAATATATAATCATTTAAAACTCCGTAAGTCGTTGAAAATTTCACGAATGTTAGGTAAAATTGTTTGCTGTAACTATATGGTAATTTAACTTAGTATATTACTCTATTGCAGCGGTCAGGAGTTGCACGCTTATTATAGCGATGTTACAGTGGCAAGATGCTTTATTTGTTGTGATAAACATAGGCATGGTTACAATACACTTAAGGTAACGAAATACTATAGCACACTAGAAATTTATGGTTAGAGTAGCAAAAATATAATTATTTTTTCGCTACCTACTTATGATAATGATGAGTGCATAAGTGTATTTTTCAGGTTAATCGACAATTAACTCATTAAGTCAAAACTCGTCCAATGACCAAATGTCAAACAGTACAAACTACAAATTGAAATTTAAAAAAAAAATGTAACGTAAATTAAACAGTTACGTCAGAAGTAGCTTTCTACATAAAAAAAAAATAGCGATAGCTAGGTACTTTTTTGAGGAAAGTAGCTGTAGCGTTTGAGCGCTACAAAAAACCAGTAGCATCCCAACAACTGGTCTATAGAAAAAATAATAATTTGTGGCGTAAATGTAAAATGTTGATAATTACCTCAATTTATAATTTCTATGTAGCTTTCAGATATCATAAACTACCAGTGGCTTGGTGAAAGGGGTTTAATGATGCCTAGGCGTCATGGTGGAAATTTTTTGAGGTGGCTCAAAGAAGTTTTTATTGGGGGGGGAGGCTTCTGTCCTCCCACATGTTTGCGCTAGTGGGTGGGTGGGTGGGTGTAGGAACTAAAATATATGTTGTGCATCTTGGTTTACAAATGTTCACCACGCCACTGTAAACTACTGTAATAAAACCTAAATAACTTAATTTCTTTTTTAAGTAAAAAAAAAATTATAGTTTATTTTAATACTAAGGAACAACTTAAAAATAGCGGGTAAGTGGATGTAGCTGTACAGTTAGGTATAGAAGTGGGTCACTGTAATGGATGGTATTAAATTTTAATTCAATTATATAATATCAATGTATACAAAAAACAATTCTGAGCGGAGACGTAGAGGATAGTCATGCAAATTTAAACAGAAAACATATTATATCATACTTTAAATAATAAATAGTAAAATGTACGGTTTATGATTTTAAGAAAATACAAATTATAAAAACCCGTTTTTCTATTAAACGTTTAAAAGTGACTTATGACATTTTAGCTTAGGAGGGCAGTATTCAACAGTATTGTCAATAGGTTGCAAGAATCTGAAAATACCTATTATCTACTATGTTCATGTCAATCTTGACATAGCCGAATTATATTCACTTTTGTGATTCCTAGAAGTATCCTTCTAATTTGGCTTTCTCTTATTGAAACAATACTTGCTATTATATCTGATATGGATATTAAATGGTAAATAATCAATTTTTTTATTAAAATTCTTATCACCAAAATTAAAGAATAATTATAGATTATTATTTTGAAGTTCAACTGCCATGTTAAATGGCCCTTAGAAAAAATAAGAGTCAATATAACTTATAGAGTTAATTATTTTAATAAAAACTTTAAGTTATGTATAATAACTATAACTATATAATGCCTATTGACGGCATTCCAGAGTTGGATCCTGCTTTAGTTCAGAAACTGAAAAATAAGGGATGTACACATTTTTTCCCTGGTAATTTAAACCATATTCAAATCACAACTTATACTTTATCACATTTTGACCTCGATATACGTTTATTGCAGTTCAAAATCAACTAGTACCATGGATAATTAAGACACAAAAACATTGGGACTACAGATGGCTCAGAGACTTATGTATTTCAGCACCAACTGGCAGTGGGAAAACTCTCTCCTACGTTCTTCCTATTATACAGGTTGGGTGTGCTCATCAAAACCAAAATTAATTCAGTATAGTTGATAAATTTATGTTTTTTATTATTTTAATATTATTATTATTATAGACGTTAAAGACATTCTCTAGACATCAACTCCGTGCTCTCATTGTATTGCCAACCAAAGACTTGGCTGTACAAGTATTTAAAGTTTTTTTATATTATATTAAAAATACATTTGATTTGAGAGTGTTTCTATTGGAATCCCAAAACACAACTTTAGAAAAAGAAAAAGAAAGGATTGTGCAATATGGTATACAAATTTTAAATAACAGAAAACCATACAATTTACATATCTAATTATTATCATACCAATTTAATAATTATAGATAGCAGTCTTGGATGGACAGATCTTGTAGATATTATAGTAACCACTCCAGGACGATTGGTTGATCATTTATATTACACTGAAGGATTTTCTCTGAAAAATCTTAGATTTCTTGTCTTGGATGAAGCTGACAGTTTTACCAATATTTTGCAAAATGAGTGGCTACATAAAGTTAATGATAGCTTAGGTAGTTTACATAAATGAAGTTTTATTTTGTACTATAGTAAATTACAATTACAAACAGACTAAACATTATTTTTATTTAGCATATAATGGACCTACAATATGTACTTTAAATACATTAAATGAATCACCACAAAGGACACAAAGATTATTATTTTCAGCAACTCTTACTCAAGATCCAGAAAAATTAAAGTTTCTTAAACTCTTTGAACCTAAATTATTTACATCAATTATAAAAAGAAAAAATACACAATTGCCTACAGGTAATTATAACTTAAACATTATGATGAAGCTTAACACTTAATTAATTTTAAATTATATTATGATGAAGCTTAATACTTAATTAATTTTAAATTATATTAGGTACAACTGGCACTGAAGAACCTGTACGAGGCGACTTTGTAGGAAAATACACAACACCCAAAGAACTCAAAGAATACATGGTGTTGTGTCCAGAAGAAAATAAA
The DNA here is from genome assembly GCA_027563435.1 of Nasonovia ribisnigri. NCBI lineage: Eukaryota > Metazoa > Arthropoda > Insecta > Hemiptera > Aphididae > Nasonovia > Nasonovia ribisnigri. The sequence continues at coordinate 1,468 of JANEHU010001354.1, read as the reverse complement.
CCTCTAACACTGTATCATTTGATAAGAAGTAAAGGCCTAAAAAGAGTAATTTGTTTTGTCAAATCAAAAATAGAAGTGCATCGTTTAACTAGAATTTTATGTAAACTCAGTGAATTTGATACAAATGATTCCCCGTTAAGAGTTAATGAAATTTCTTCTGATGTATCTCAAAAAGCTCATTCTGGTTATATAAAACAATTTTCAGATGGAAAAATTGATGTGTAAGTTTTCATAAAATATATATTAATATTTTTATTTTTTTATTAATTATTGTATGGTATATTTGTATAGATTAATTTGCACAGATTCATTAGCTCGGGGCATAGATATTGAACGGATATCTTGTGTCATTTTATACAACGTACCAAAATATCCAAAAAACTATATACATAGAATTGGTAGAACCGCACGTGCTGGCCATAAAGGGAAAGCTATTACATTTGTCACTCCAGAACATGTAATATCATTATCATAATATTGTAATTTGATTATTTATTATTTAAAATTGATTTCTTTTACAGAAAGAACTATTTGAAAATGTTTTGAATTCTGCGGGTAAAACTAGTTTGAAAAATATTAAAGTTGACATTTCTGACTTGGAACAATATGAACAAATGTATATAGATGCATTAAAAGCTGTAAAAACTGAATCAACTGTAAGTATAACTTAATACTTGCATCTATACTCTATTTCATTTAAGTTTACCCACTCGACCGAAGCAAACTTCTCCCATAAAGTCACTAATTACAAGTGCTGGTGTCAAATGTTGTGAAACCACAGTGTATATGTTACCGTCAATGATATAATTAGGCAGTAACGTAAATGGGTAGCCAATATCATAAATTCCTAACATTAGTAGTTGATATATATTGTCAATGCTGGCAAGGTTGTAAAATTAAAATATTTTGTTAACACATTAACAACTATGACTAGGAAATTACCTAATTGTCTAATACTGATAGACAATGTTGGTAATTTTGTCTAGCAAAATATTTAAATTGGGTCAGAAATGTAATAATACATATAAGATAAATTATACATTTATACTTAATATTACATAAACAAAATAAATAAATTGAATCATTTATTTTCACAATTTGATGTATTGTGACACTTTGAAGGTAAGGTACTAAGTAGGTACTATATACTAGATTCATGCTATACAATATTATAATGTGTAGGTACGTGCGTGTGTACAAATATTATAATTATTATACAAATAAGTTATCTTAATTTATATTGTATACTAACTTTATAGATGACATATATGTATCCGTTAGATGGGTATCTTTAATTTAAAATGTACCTAATGTACAACCATCAAAATATTAGAGGCGGAAAATATGTAGTATTGTTAGTAACGATTATAGATAAATCAATAAATTGACTTAATACAACGCAAGGCCATTCCTAATTAAAATGTAGAAATACATTTTTTAAATTTTTAAATAGATAACAGTATGACAC